>NEEE01007656.1:19853-32894 GCA_002278615.1 Pogonus chalceus | reverse complement strand
TTAAAAGTTTTTTTAATAATAACACAAATAAAAACATATAAAGGAAATACATGAGAAATATAAATGAAAATGTATTAAATACATTTTATGTTACTTTCAAGAATTACCGTTATTTGTTTCTTGACAAACATTGTATAATTACAAGCATTGTAAAGCAAATAATATGTATATTTTTGAATGAAAGTTGAGAGAATCCAGTGTTAGCTGTAGCTTTTGAAGAAATTCTTTTATGAAATTGTTTAAGAAAGCATACTTAAAAAATATGTCTTGGGTGATATTTCAGTGTTTCATCCTAGAATCCCATATAATCTGAATGTTTAATTTGCCTGCAGAGAACAGTACTAGTCATGAAGCGTCCTTATTGTTTCCATTATGCTTCGTAATCTCAGTAATTTGCAAGTGTATCTCTTGCAATGCCACAAAGGCATTACTCGGTGATAAATAGTTGGTGCGATATTATGCAGACAGTGCAGAGTAACGCTTTGTAGAAGTAAGGGGTACAGTTGGGTGCTAACATTAAGACGGTTCCACTTCTANTGCAGAGTAACGCTTTGTAGAAGTAAGGGGTACAGTTGGGTGCTAACATTAAGACGGTTCCACTTCTATTACCATGCTCCTCTTCTAAGAAATACTGTTTTGAATAATAAAAGTTGCGTCACTCGACTGAAAAACATTCCCTGTTTTTTATTTTTATCATCTCATTGTGATTATAACTGCTATGTTTTCATGAGCGCTCAAACTGCTTTGATAAACTTTCAACTAAAAACAATGATTCTGGAAATTATGCAGAAGAAATGAATTGAATAAAATAGTTCAATCAAGTATCGAGATATTACAAAAGTTTCACTGAAAAATCATAAAACTGAGAGAAAATTCTTGCTGTAAAATAATTAATTTTATTATTTCTTTTAAAGTTTTTACTTCATGGAAGTGTTTTCTTATTGTTCTTGTATTTTTTTGCAGTTTAATTAAACGAATTCCAGAAAAAGTTTTATAAAAAATATACCGTATCTTAAAATTACAATTCTTTGTGAAATATTAATCATTACTGATATATTTTTATTACTATCAATTAAAAAAATATTCATTTTTTAAAATGAAATTTAATATAAACCATGGTTAGTTTTGATGGATTTGTTTTTAAATAACTGTGTAAAAATATGATATTCTACAACATGACAAGTAATTTACAATATTTTTATTTATTGATATGTTATTTTTAATACAATATTGTGTTCCAATTATTTTTATTATTAATTTAAATAAATCGAATGTTTTTTGTTATATTATTTAATAGTTAATTGGTTGTCTTTGTTCTGTTTGCTATAAAATTTGATATGTTTAGTATGGCAATACTTGTAATTAAAAAGTGTTCTTATATTCGGACATTATAGAATATCAGTAACATTAATTAGAAGTGCAGCTGTGATATGCAGTGCGAATGGTTTTAGTAGTTCCTTGTTGAACATAACAATTCCATCGTTAATGAAGTAACCTGAGAAGTAATGAATTTACACACGGATTGTAATGCAAGCTTCCCGTGTGATTTGTAATAATCGAACGTACAACGAATCGTCGAACCAAATGGGACACAATAAAACCAGATAAGGAACGCATAAATCCTAAGACAATAACAATTTCTCAGCGAGACTTCCAACGACGTAATATTATTACTTACATGATTTAAAGGGGTTTACAGCCAACTATATTAAACCAAGATAATGGAGTTTTAAATCTGTCGACCATTTTCGGGGACTCTATTAGCCAGTGATAACCTAAATATCTGGAAGACTCCATAATTTTCATTCTGCCTTGTTTGAAGGCTAATGTCTTTACTCCTATATATTGCTACTATTTTTGAAATTTATTACTGAATTTTGCTTACGGAGAATGGACTACTTTATATATTTTAGAATTAAAGTTTTTTATTACTTCATATAATTTATTTGTCAGATGAAATAAATTTAACCTCAAAATAATATCGCTTCTATTATAATTCTCGTTAAAAAAGTTTTCATTTTCGTTAAAAATTAATTAAAATAAGGATTTTTGTTAAAAATATTTTTATGTTTTGTGAGTTAAACTGTCATTTTATTATTTTTTTATTATTCATAAGTTGGAAAGCAACTAATATTTATTTTGAATTGTTTAAACTATTCTTATGTCAGAATAGTTATTTGTGTATTAAGAGCGCAAAGTGGGACATTGTCGGTTGAGAGATTGTTGCCGCACGACTTAGGAGCGCGGCACTCTCTCGAAATCGACAATGTCCATTTGCGCTCGAAACACACATAAGATTCTTTCTACAGTCGTCACAATGAGTTATCCACCATAACAAAAAATAATAAGTTTTACATAGCAAGAAATTTTGTTAGGTTATGTAATGGACCGACACAGCAACCATATGTCAGATTGACTTGTGAAGGTAATATACGTGTAGGTGACGTCAGCGAGCGTTTTTTCTACTTTGCCGCTCTAGAGCTGACAAAAAAGAGCGCAAAATACCTACTTTGTATAGCCGACTGTAGAAAAAATAATTTATCTATAGTTTAACATCTTTGCTTAAATTATTTTATAATAATATCTAAAGCTTTTAAAGTTTTAAAGTAAATATATGATTAGTAATTCAAAGTTTATAATTTTTGAATAAAACAAACATAGAAAGTTTATTTTGCTAGTGGTTTAACATGTTTTTATAATTCATTAAATTATATTGTAACAATGAAGGATAGTTTATATTTAAAAGCAGAAGATATTTGGGAAGACGATAGCCGGAACTGAACTTGTTCTGACTGAGCTGTATGTAAAAATAAAATATCCAAAATAAATTATAATTTAATATAAAACTGGGTTGAATGGCTCATTAAATTATCTTTTAATTTGATAACATTGTATATACTGAAATAATTTTTATATAGTTCCCAAAATATTTTAATTATTTCCGTTAAAATTGAACAAAACAATAATAAACAAAATGTGTATAGTTTGAAACTGTTGTTTTTTAATATCATTTAAAATTTAAATAAAAAACTATAAAATTAGAAGCGTAGTATGTAATTTTTTATTGAAAACTATTATAATTAATAAAGTGCCATGTTACAAGTATGAAGTGAAATACATAGACATATATAAATAGATAAAGTTTTATTACATGACGACACGCAAAGTAAAATATAAAATAAACAGTGTAATTTATGTTAAATAAACGTCGAGTTTTTGTCGAGTTTCGAGTATTGAAGTAGGGCGGTTGGCGTGTGTGCTACACTCTTCACAATTCACGGTTCAAAACTGAATTAAACGAGAACGACACACTGCGAAACGGGTGCGGGCCATGTTGGCAGACATCATGCAGAAACATAAATTTAATTACGGAAAGGTTTGAAAACCTCAGACAGATTTACTGACGCACCAACGGGTGAACGCGTCAGCCCGTGCTGCCAAACTGCATAAATGTATGAAAATGCATGAGGACACACGCATGCAGGGACTCGCATTATATTATAGCTGATTTTGGTTTATTTATAGGTTTAACTAACATTTCAAACACTACTACATTAATAATTCTAGTCAACACCTCGGTTTTGTATAAAAAAATGTCTATAGCAAATACCATGTCGTGGGTATTTACAGAAAATATTTTGCAGCTTCCTTTGTTTTTTGTTTTTCAAATTAATTTTGACGTTTAATAATTTATTTTAATTATGACTACGTTTATATTTATAGTTATATTTTATAAAAAAAAATATTCCCGAAATACTTGAGCATTCTTTAATGTTAAATTACGTACTCAATATAATAAGCGTTTTTAAATTTACATTGGTAATACTTAATAAACAATGAATAAAAAAACGTTATTACTTGTGTTTTTAAGCGATAATAAAATTAATCACTGTTTCATAAGTATTTTGATCATTTTAAATGAAATTAATGAAATTTGCTGTAGGCGTTTCTTTAATTCAGATTAATTTGTAAATAAAAAAATTTATTTTGATAAAAATTTAATGTTCTATTTACATGAAGTGTTTAAAAATAAAATTGCCATACAAATATTTTTATTTTTGATGTATAAATATTTAAATAACCTTTTACGATTTATACAAGTGTTAAAAGTGTTCTCAGCCTAAGCAAAATATTCGTTTTATGAAGTTTATACGATAGATACCGAATCAAATTTTTGTATAGACTAATTTGTAATGAGAACTATTTGAAAACTTTACTAGTAGGTACTCATATTTCATGTATACTAGTACACAGTACCGCGGCAGAGGAACGAATCATAGAAGCATTAATTGGAGCAATTACAAAGAGCCATAGAGAGTGCAATCGTCTGCATCACGTTTCAACTATTGGCCTGGTTTGGTGTTAGTAATGCCTCCAGCACCATCTCCAACTATGATATCACCGAAAAACAGATTCTTTAATAACCATTTAGCTACAAATACAATTCTTGTGCGATGGTTCTAGCGTGAAATAACCAAAGCATTTAGAAATCCAATTCATAAAACCGCAAAGTTTCATGCAAGTTATCTCTGAGCAATGCATGAATATAATGTAGTGAGTAGTGAAACTGGGAATAGTATCATATTGGAACCATATGGATTGGATTTGTAATTTCCCATTTCGACCCATGCTTGCTTTAGTTGTGTTGTTATTGAAAACTTTTCAATTATTTCTTTCAACCAATTTAAATTTTAATTGAAGGGGACTTTTATTGCAAATGTTATTTTAATAGTATTTTATTTAAACTTTTGTTATTACTACTCTTAAATTATCGTAAAATCTAGTACGCGTGATTGAACAAGTTTTCTCTAGTAGATTATTAGAGCAATGTTTTAAATATGAAATCGTTATTCAGCGTTGAACTAAAAACATTAAAAGAAAACGTGTTACGGAAATATGCGAAAGGGTAAAGTGCAAATTAATAATTATACACGTAATTATTTACACCTTAGTTGTCATGCAGTAAAATAAATGGTTCTATAAATTACAGATTAATATGATTAATATCTTTTATATGGGTCACTTGATATAAATATATATGTACATACATATATAAAATCAATTTTTTTAATAACGTGTACAATTTTAATATATAATTTATATAGATTATAAAAATTATTTCATTATTATAATAGATAGTTTGATTCGTATTAAATATTAAATTTTCTTGGAATGTAAAAGTGGGTTAATATGTTGAAGAGAGAGTATAAAGTTCCAGCTTAGTATAATTCCTGATTTTGATTATAAATTGTAATTTTCCTGCAAGAGTAAATTTACTGATGTTTCAAATAATTGAATACTTAATTAATTTTATCTCTTAACAATATTATCGGATAAAGAGTAAAAACAATGTATAGTGAATTTATCAGGATAATCTTAGGTAAATATTTATAAAATGTAATGGTTGCAATACAGTGGATGTATAAGAATGGCAAGTAAGTCCAAGTTGTATAAAAATGCCGAAAGCCCACTTACCGACTAGCAAGAATCCAATATGAATCTTGTATGTATCTCTCGCACCGGCACACGGTTATAATTAAAACAAACAGAATCTCATTTCCATCAGTCACTCACACAACAAGATGTACACTCGATCCTTTGTAATTAAAATACTTTCTCAAAGCTTGTATTCTGTCGTTGGGGTCTTAGGTATGAATATACGAGTAAGCATGGGTATGGGATATATAGGCATGGGCACCTGTGATGTAAACATATTTAAAGCGATTCGGAGCGCGGTTCGTGCGTTGCTCATACATTGCAGTTAGCGCTAGGCGCTGTGTCTGTGTGTCGACCGTGGACATGGGTGGTCCAGCGCAGGTTAATGTTTGTTGCTGGTTGTACATGCGCCCGTGTCCACGACCGCGACCACTCATTCTCATTGCCGCCCATTCCTGTACTCTTTCGTCCGTGATTTGGTTGCATGAGTTAACTTCTATAATTTATATGTAATTTTTCTTGCAAATTGTCACGTTTTATGATATTTACTAAATTGTTATTATTATACTCTCTTTTACACGTTATTACTGCGATTATTATGTTAGTATAAAACAATTTTATACCTTTGATATACCGATTTACATTGTAAATTGTTTTTATCGGTATATAAAAAATGTAAATTTACCTTATTATATGAAATATTTTAAGCTCTTTATTTTACAATATTNTTATAAAAATTATTTCATTATTATAATAGATAGTTTGATTCGTATTAAATATTAAATTTTCTCGGAATGTAAAAGTGGGTTAATATGTTGAAGAGAGAGTATAAAGTTCCAGCTTAGTATAATTCCTGATTTTGATTATAAATTGTAATTTTCTTGCAAGAGTAAATTTACTGATGCTTCAAATAATTGAATACTTAATTAATTTTATCTCTTAACAATATTATCGGATAAAGAGTAAAATACAATGTATACTGAATTTATCAGGATAATCTTAGGTAAATATTTATAAAATGTAATGGTTGCAATACAGTTGATGTATAAGAATGGCAAGTAAGTCCAAGTTGTATAAAAATGCCGAAAGCCCACTTACCGGCTAGCAAGAATCCAATATGAATCTTGTATGTATCTCTCGCACCGGCACACGGTTATAATTAAAACAAACAGAATCTCATTTCCATCAGTCACTCACACAACAAGATGTACACTCGATCCTTTGTAATTAAAATACTTTCTCAAAGCTTGTATTCTGTCGTTGGGGTCTTAGGTATGAATATACGAGTAAGCATGGGTATGGGATATATAGGCATGGGCACCTGTGATGTAAACATATTTAAAGCGATTCGGAGCGCGGTTCGTGCGTTGCTCATACATTGCAGTTAGCGCTAGGCGCTGTGTCTGTGTGTCGACCGTGGACATGGGTGGTCCAGCGCAGGTTAATGTTTGTTGCTGGTTGTACATGCGCCCGTGTCCACGACCGCGACCACTCATTCTCATTGCCGCCCATTCCTGTACTCTTTCGTCCGTGATTTGGTTGCATGAGTTAACTTCTATAATTTATATGTAATTTTTCTTGCAAATTGTCACGTTTTATGATATTTACTAAATTGTTATTATTATACTCTCTTTTACACGTTATTACTGCGATTATTATGTTAGTATAAAACAATTTTATACCTTTGATATACCGATTTACATTGTAAATTGTTTTTATCGGTATATAAAAAATGTAAATTTACCTTATTATATGAAATATTTTAAGCTCTTTATTTTACAATATTTTATTCATTATTTCAAAGTAGGTTAAAGTAAACTTTAATCTAAAATCTAAAAGCTACGAAAGTAATAAACTTAATTTACAACTATTTACACCTACAAGATAAATCTAGAATCATTGTCGTTGTATCGCCAGACCATATTCGTTTAAATGACATACGTTTTCATTTAACAAACAAAAAAAAAACTACTTTAAAAAACCATAGCTGCAGCTTTATTCAAAAAAGTTTGCTTCCTTAACGGAAACAACGCATAAATCTTGTCGACGCCCTTGTGCGTCCATACGCCTTTGTAATTACTCGTCACGGCGCGGTAGTCCATTCGATACGGTTGCTCGTGGTGGGTCGTGGTTACACTATATACTACAGCTATGACCATGCTGGCATTTATTCATAATTGTAAGGACGCGAAATAACACAAGTGTTACGTGCAATTTATAATACTTGTGATTTCCGCTATTTTACAATAATATACGTATGAAAAATTAGTTCATTTCGTTTATTACTTTGAAGTGACCTCATGTTATTATTATTTAGATGTTCCTTTATGATATTAACTAGACAACAATATTACCAAATAGCTGCTAGGCTAGATTCAAATAATTTTACAAATAGCAAACCTACACGCGTATATATTTGAAAAGGTTTTTTAATTCTAAGCTGTTAAAATGTACAAAATAATATAAATACATTTGGTAACAAACAAAAAGTTTCGAAATATATTTTCCGCATTAAAAATGAAAGTCGCAATATTAATAAAACTTTGTCATTGAAATAACATGAACTCTGAAGTATATTATTTGATTTAAAGTTATATGAACATATAAATTATTCATACATTTGTATTTGTGAATTGAGAATACACAGCGTGCGAGATTTCAAGACTGAAATCAGGTGCATTTGTTTCAGGGTGATATGTTCACTACAGAATGCACGCGATCTGCAAATACCTATTTGCTTATAGTATAAAAACAAAGAAATTTTATTGCATGCGCATTAATATTTATGCAGTTTATGTTTTTTGTTATGAATGAATGACATTTGCTTTAAAATTTTCATGTATCATGTCAAAATTTATGCTGAAATGCTGATGGGTTTTTAACTAGCTTATGGTGTTATTATTTATGTAAATATTACTTATATCGTTTACGGAAAAGTTTGAAACTGTAATTAAGTTTAAAAAAGTTATATATTTATTGATTACTGTTGGAAATATAATATAATTCGAAGAATTTTTACGAGTGAATGTATTCGAAAGAAAATAAGTAATAAGCATAAATTGTTGATATTGAAATTTGATGGAATAAAAATTAGACATTTATTAGTATATAAAAAGCAATAAGTTCGGCGGAAAAAGTGTGCCATTCGTTCTTCCAATTTCCGTCTACTTTAGCGAATTGTCGAACGAACGAAAGAGTTTATATCAGCAAAAATTGGAGGCAGCACGTTTTGTATAGTAAGCGAGAAAAATCAATTTATCATTTTGGTGGCTGGTTACTGCTGGTGGGACATTGTAGTATAGTATAGCACAGCAGAACAGAACAGGAACAGAACAGAGTAAAATAGAGTTGCTAGCACAGACTTGTCCATGCTGAACACACATATTTAACAAACGTTGAAATGTACGCGACACTGTATTTATTACTGTCGCCGTGTTAATTAGTAGTGACGTGGTTCCGGTGGTGTGTCTGACATCTGACACTCAACCGGAACCGGAACAAACCGACGGTGAAAAGTAACCGACTGTTGGACCTAGCGTACTGTGATTTTTATTCATAAAAGTATGCTACATAAAATTACAGTACAGTACAGGTATAATATACATATTATACGTACCATTGAATATCTGACCTGATTTTTTTCACTTTGTAAAAACATTATAAATTTATTTATTTTTTCCTACAAACAGATTTTATAACAGGATTTTTATTTATTTATGATTACTTTGATATTTTATTCGTCTAAATAAATTGAAAATAAAACTAATTGTATTAAATACAAATATAATAAAATATATACATTTAAAAGAAGAGATAAAAGTTATAAAATAAATAAAAAAAGAATACTAAAACTGTTTTTGTATCATTATAAATAAGCGACTGTAGACGGTAGATTATTTTCACGTATATCCTGACATTTTCCGCGTCATGTTGGAAAACTTACATTTCCATCACGCTAGGCTATGTCTCTGTTCATAGTACACTTGGATAACCACACGTCAGGGGTGGTAATTTTCACTTGATTACACCTTTTCATTTACTTGATTGGGACACGAACACGTTATATTATATATTTTAAATTTTAAATTAACCTTTTTCAAGATGATACCTGTAAAATTTTAATTTATATTTTATCCTTTTAAATATATGGCATTATTATATATTTAAATAGGATTTATTTATTTATATAAATTACTTTTTCATTCAAGCTTAATGAATTTTTAATAATTATAACAATAGGAGGTATTAATTAATTTTTGTTTTAAATTTAAATGAAAAAAAGTACAATTTTTTATGTTTAAATTCTTTTAATCTAAATAGAGTTTGCTAATGTTGTTATAAATAAAACCTAATGACAAAAGTTATACAAAACTTATAATGAGAATTTAATATAATTTTAGAAATTTAAAATGTGTTCTATATCTACATACATATATTTGTATACGATTTAACAATACATTAATGAATTAATATTTATACTAACAATAAGTTTAATAACAAACTAACTTTTGAAACTAGGTTAAACTAGAAGTTTTGAAATATCTATTACTATAGAGAAACTGAATAAAGTTTTTATTTCAATAAGTGTTTGATGCTTATAAAAGGTTTCAACAAAGTACTCATAATAAATTGATGCTTGAACTTTAGAAATTCATGGATATATGCTGTAAGTAACATAACATGAAAGATCAAGGCAGAACTTTACTTTGATACAGCTAAATAAGCAGCAAGACTACAATACCATTATATTATATATTTGGCTTATTACTACAGTTCATTTTGAATGTACTATATTCAGGAAATTACTTTAATATTTCTATTATAATATATGTATATAAAATATCATTTATGAATTGAAAATATATAAAAACGTGTTATTACTGTGCCGTATGTATAATGAACATACGGTTTATAATCGTCTAACAAGTATTAAACTTAAAATTAAAAGTCGATTATTAATTTTTTCATCCTTATTTCACATACATATAAGGGTTACAATGGCTTGCATTGTTTTTAAATACGAATATTAGTTGAAATAGGTTCAAATTGGTTATATTCAGTTTTTTAACATAAAATACAACAACATTTGGTTAAGTTTTAATGTTAATGAGTATTTAACAAGTGTTGGACGTAAAAAGTTGTTAATTTTTGTGAAATAATTTTAAAACATAGCAGATAAAGGTAAGCTTATTATTTATTTTTAACTATGGGATGCATTTATTTCTTTAAAAAAATACAACTACGTATACTAAAATCTTAATGTTAATAATTATTTTATTGATTTAAACTATAGTATCGTGTAGGAATTGAAATCTAAAAATAAATGTTATACATAAAGTATTATTATCTACCATATTGATCTTAAGGGAGTTGAAATTTAACTAGCCTACAATAAATGACACCAAATATTCTGTTTTTCATTTCCCATGGGATTCATTATTATCCATTCTTGTTACGTTTATACATTCTATATCCAGCTCAATTTTAGACATAAAAATAAACAATTGTTTGATTTTAATACAGTATCTAATTTATAAAATTGAATTTTCTTATCTGACGTTAATGTTGTAACATTAATTGTCAAACAAGCTTTGAAAAATAAATGAAATATAAGATGATTGTTTTTTTTTGGGTGTATTTATTTATTGTACGATGAAATGAACTAGAATTTTAAGAGTCGTTATGAGTGAAGCAACATCGTGTACATGTTTACATTAGTACAACTGATTAACGTATGTGAATGCACAAAGATATTGACGTTCGGCTTACGACGATGTACCCGTACCTCAACATTTACATACAAACAGGGTTGAATTTATGTTAGCGCCTGAGTAAACATACACCTAACCTAACACTGTTAGGTATGTACTGAAGACACATGACAAGTTCATGTGTTATTAGAATTGGTTTTTGTTTTATTTTTGACATCGATGTTTACCTTATTCCATTAGCATTTTGTAATGCCTTCTATGAATATTATTTTTCTTATATTTATTCTATGTATTCTTTGGTTTGAATGTACTTCGATGTTAAAATAACATTTGCTTCACTTAACATGAAATTATTTTCAATGGATATTTCTAAAGTTAAACCTGATATATGTTTGTATTTTATTCTATTTAAAAGAAACTTAGTATTACTGTAACTTGTGTTCTTTATCATAATTTTGATTAGATATGAGTTAATCGTTGTTTTGAGTTTATTAAATTCTAGTTTAAAGTTACTATTTCTTTGCCTTCTTCCATAATTTCAAACAATGTTAAATGTTAAATATCTAAATATATATAATAATTATTGAGTATAAGTACAAGGTGTCCCAAAAGGGTCGGGGTATTTCCGAAGTTTGGAACATTTCAATCGCAAAATTTAATCATTGAAGATAATCTGTTGGTTTTAATTCTTGCACAAGCTGAATTTTGTAAGGTTTAAGATGCAAATCCTTCCTTATAATTCTTTGTAAAGACAATTTCGAACGTTTAATTCTTGACCCTTTTGGAACAGCCTATACTATAAGTAACTTTTTATAAAAAGTTAGAACAATGACTGAAATTTAAAAAATGCGAATCAAGGATGCGTATGAAACACAAACAAAAAAACAAAAAAATGAAAAGTAGCAATAACACCATCAGTACTCTAGCAGGTGCACGCGTTCTTCACCAATTTCACGCTTAAAAAGATTAATCCGGAAACAAATGCATTCTGTCGCTGACGGCGAAACATGCAAGTGTGCACTAACCCTTTCATTGTACGAAGAGGGCCTTCAGTACATACGCTACACCACTCCACACATGTTACATTATTTATACATACAGTGTGGTTTAAATTCATTTAAAATAATTAAAAGAAATACCGGGCATTATATTGAAAATTAGTGTATAAAAATTTGTATCATGTTCGCAAGTAATATTACAGGTATTTATGAACGTAAAATTATAGCGTGAAGAATTATATCCATCTGCTTTACTTCGATTTTAAATTCCAAAAAACTTTAATTAATCACTATAATAAAATTTATTTATAAATACAACAATACGTTATTTATAAATAACAGAAGAAATAAAATATAGACTATGTTTGTCTTATGAGGTCAGGTCATAGATAAATACATACAACATAAAAAATATTGTTTGTGTACTCTTATAATTTATTCAAATTTCATTCTAGAATTTTGTAGTGTACAATTATATTTGTATATGTAAATTATTTACACAAAGTTTACATATTTTTATGTTGACAAAAGTATGTTTGCATTTATTAACATTGATAATCCAGTTTTATTTATATTTAATGAAATGATATGTTCGGATTGTTTATTTTAATTTTACATATACATTTTATTTGAATATTTTATATGTTAAATTATATTTAATAATTATTAAACATTATGATAATTTAAAAGTTAGTTTTAAAATTTTTTCGGGGTATTTAAAATCATTTTAGAACCTAACTAAAAAAACTGGAATTCAACAGTTTCGGAAGAAATTTGATTTGGATTATCATAAAATCTAAATCGATACCTAAAATGTATTAGAAGTTGGTAGGCAAACCATTTAATCAAAATTCAAATCGAGTATTGTAATTATACAAAACTTTTTTTTTTTTTTT
>NEEE01007648.1:0-13688 GCA_002278615.1 Pogonus chalceus | reverse complement strand
GGCTCGTTTAAAAAACAAACCTGATAAAGGAAAAATTAAATAACTTTTTAAAATAATATAAACACATAAAATACAAAACTATTATTAATTCATAGAAATACGCCGGTAGTATCGAATTAATGGGTCCAAGAGCTGATGTACTCCATGCAATGTTAACCGAACAACCAATCCGTTATCGCGTTAATTTTCCATTGCCACATCCATTACCACTTGTAACCGCAATAACATTAAACGATCGACTTATATGTTCCGGTCCAATAGGTACTAATAAATAAATCCATTAAATTAAATCCCTGCTTAAATTAAAATATATTTTAGTATCAGGACCAATAGTTACATCAATAACACTCGAACACAACTTATACCCGCATAATACCCAAGGACAAACCTTAGATTCTCGAGGACGTTTACCACCAGTAAACCCTCAACCATTTGGTTCAACAGATCAACAATCCAACGATCAATTACCACAAGATAATTTTAATAATCAACGAAACGATGATGAAATAATAAACACTAATCATAATAATGTTAGAGAAATAATTCCTGATTTTAATAATTTTGATATAACGCAATTACAAAACAATAGAACTAATATAAATAATAATACAAATATAATGAATCCTATTGAAAAAAATATTTTAAACGATATTTGTGGTACGCCAGTTCAAATAACGCCTTTAATAGCAAATGGAGATGTGACAAAAAGGGGTAGTCACCCCTGGCTTGTAGCTATATTTGCGCAAAAAACAATCAGTCTTGAATTTACTTGTGGTGGAACTTTAATTAGCTCGAAATTTCTTATAACTGCGGCGCATTGTATACGGTATGTTTCTTAATTATTTATTTTATAAAATAAATAAAATTTAAAAAATGTTATTAGTTACGGCGAAAATCGCGCGCTAAATGCAGATGAAGTTGTTATAGTTTTGGGTAAATATCGTATAAGACGTTGGACAGAACCAGGTACAGTTGTAAGAGATGCTGCACGTATTATTTTACATCCAGAATATCGTGCATTAAGCGGAGATGCTGATTTAGCTGTAATAGAACTAGCAGAACCTGTCACTTTTACTGATACAATACGGCCAGTGTGTTTACAAGGTAATAAACATTTAAACAACCCCTGAAATAATAAATTAATTCATAAATAATATACAGGAAATCATAAATCAACAACTGATAGTCTAGTTGGTGTTGAAGCAACAATAGTTGGTTGGGGACGTGATGAAACTGGATTAAAAGTAACCCCAGAACCACGACAAGTTCGCGTTCGAATTGTATCACAAGAAGATTGCCTCAGATCTCGTTTAGAGTTCAGATATATTACAAGTAATCGCACACTTTGTGCTGGAGGTATTACTCCAGGTTCAGGTCCTTGTTCAGGTGATAGCGGTGGAGGTTTGTTTATTAAAGAAAACGATGGTAAATGGTACCTTAGAGGTGTTATAAGTATGAGTTTAGCTGATCCTACGACGAAAAGTTGTGATTTAAAACATTATAGTGTTTTTGTAGATATAAGTAAATTTATAGATTGGATAATACAATTCATTAATTGATTTTTAGTTTTTAAGACGCTCTCTTTTTAATTNATTAATTGATTTTTAGTTTTTAAGACGCTCTCTTTTTAATTTTAATTTATGTAAATATACCCATGGCTTTATTTAAATATTTTAAAATATTATATAAATATTTAATTCTTACTATAGACGAATTTGATTTCCTTGTTAATTTACATTATCAAAATTGATGTTTTTAATATGTATTCTGTTTGCGTGTTATATTTTTTCTAGTCAAGGATCTTTTGTTTGTATCACCTTGCTTCGAAGTGACAGAAAATTTCGTTATGACGGTAGGTAAAATAAAAAATAGCTTAAAATGAAACTCGTACATGTCGTTAATATTTGTACACTTATTTAAAATATATATTGCCTGTATATCCCTCGCATTTGTTCTTTTATTTCTTATGACAGAAATTTAAAATGAAAACGGTAACAAAATATAACTCGTACAGTTAAAACTCAGCAATTTAATAACGATGCTAGTAATTTTTAAACTTTAAATATATGGTAAATCGTAAAGTAGACTTGGGGGAGGGAGAGTAAATCGTTTTAACCAAAAATCGAGATAAAACGACTAATAATTTAATAATTTTACATTAAACCATCAATTTTGCAAATAATTCTTTATATACGACAAATAATAGATATGAGTATTCTTTGAAAAATAAAATTAAAGTGCATCATAATTAGCTAAAGAAACTGCGTTAGCTGAAATGAATAAAAATGGTCATTTATCTCTAAAGAAACCATACGATAGTCAAGTTAACAAAACCAAAAGGCTGAAGTGCGCCAAACACTAGTAAACAAGGATTTTAACTAGTAGAAAATCATTAATTTCGTTAAAATAGATCAATCATTGATCACCTTATAAAATAGATCTAGAAAGATTCAAAAGAAAATGGTGTATCTTTAGCTATATACTAATATTTTGGGCGTAAATCAACGTTTGATTTTTAAAATTATAAATAAACAACACATTTATTAAATATCAGATATATTATCATAAATAATTACAAAATATATTATTTATTATACTTATAAATACAAAAATAAATAAAAGCAACATTATTTAATAGTAAGCGGTGTGTACGTGCCATATATCAGGCAACAACACTTATTGAAACTTAGCACAATAATACCTATAAAAGTTTAATTATTATACATTATTCGCTGTCTGTTCACTTTCAACGGCAGTTCCATTCGCATTATTTTCAGTTTTATTCAACCACCCTCTCGCATTTTCTTCATCCTGTGCAGCTTTAGCCCTTTCCTTTTCTAATTTTCTATATTCATCAAGTTCATATTGATATTTAGGAGTTGTTATGCCTAGAAACGATGCTAAAGCCTCGCCTACATAATCAAAAGCTGATAACGTCGCGTATCCTGTCCGTAATGTTTTGTGTAACAACCAAGGGCCCCAAGTTAATTTATTCTGTAAAATAACGCATTAAATAATTCATAATTTTAATAAATAATTTAAATATTTACACAATCAACAACGTCCAACTGTTTTTCTGTCTCTTGTTTTTCATCGTTTTCTTCCTCACTGTCTGAATATTCTTCCATAGTTCCATCACTAAAATGTAAAATTCTCTTCGGATGTTTTATTTGTATATTGCTACTTGAGGCACTTTCTTCAGTATTATTTGTTTGTTCCATTTTATTACGTATTTTATAAAACAATGTCAATAATATCTATGGTCAGTCGTATGGGGTACAAATTTATTTTTAGCATATTGGCAACACGTACTGTCAAATAGATCATAGACAATAGAAATAGATGATACGTCAAATATTTGTTTTAACCTTACTTATTATTTATTTAGATTATTTATTAATTATTAATCAAATGAAATATTTACTTTTATATTCGTACTTATGATTAATTATATTTTAAACAATTAAATAAATTATAAAATGTATTAATACGTGTACTTAGAAATTTAGAATTAATGTCATGACATAATTTATTGTTAATTATTTCAACTTTTAAGATATTAAACATAAATAATGTTTACATTATTTAATGAAGTGCATTTTTGGACTAGCCAAGATAATATCTCTATAAAAGATACAGATTTCGGTGTTTTTAAATATAATGATCGCCGAGATGAAACCTCAAATGAACAAATATTATCAAAACGGCTTTATACAGAGAAAAGAAATTATTTATGTCAGTTAACAAATAAACGACCATGGAAATTAAAAGATAAACTTAAAGAATTAGAAGTAATACTCTTAAAATTGATATTAAATTTCATATTTAACGTGTATTTATTTTATAGGATTTACTTGCTCAACATAAAATTGTATACTATAAATGGACAGATAATAAAATATTACAAATAATGCTTTGTACTGGAATATTTATATATATTTTTGTGAATACATATACTGGAGATATAGAAAAAATAACCTTTGATAAATTTTTAATCGGAAAATTACAAAGTAACTGTATTTCAGATGGTAATAAACAAAAACTAAAATATGTAATCATATATTAATTAATATAATTTTTATTGTAGTTTTAAAAACACGGTCGCACCTATTATGTACATATAATGACAATCGTATAACAATTATACAATTTACAAAAAAACCTACGTTAGGAGATACAATGCCGCAAAAATTGTCACGTCTTGAGCCGAAAATACAGTTATCTGAATTAGCTGGACCGTCTGGTCGACGTTTAGAAAGAAAAATGAGTTGTAATGAAAGTGGTGATCGGTTGTTAGTGTGGTGGAAATCGTCTGTAAACGAAGTATATCCATGGAGTCCGTTAGTGAAGGATCAAGATAGAGCTAATATTCATATTTATACGTTATATGGGTAATTAAATATTATTATTTAAATTTATATTCAATTGTTATAATTATATATAACATATGCAGATCTGTAATTCTAATTTCTTCTTCATCAATTAATAATTTCTACAAATTTGTCGGGCTAAAATAATAAAATTAAATTCTACTATCTACTTGCTTAAATACTAATGGATCTAATCTTAGTACCTGTTGGCACTAAAATAATAAAAATTAAATTCTACTATCTGCTTGCTTTAAAATAAGAGGGGCAAATCTTTGTACCTACTGGCCCTATAATAATAAAAGTTTAATACTACTACCTGCTTGCTAAAGTAATAATAGTCAAATTTCACTACTTGCTTGTTTTAAAATAAAAGGGGGAGATCTTAGTACCTACTGGGCCTAAAATAATGAGAGTGAAATTCTACTCCCTGCTTGTTAAAATAATAAAAATCAAATTCTATTACTTGCTTGCTTTAAAATAAAAGGGAGAGGTCTTAGTACCTACTGGTTCTAAAATAATAAAAGTTAAATACTACTATCTGCTTGCTAAAGTAATAATGGTCAAATTCTACTATTTGCTTGCTTTAAAATAAAAAGGAGAGATCTTAGTACCTATTGGGCCTAAAATAATGAGAGTGAAATTCTACTACCTGCATGCTAAAGTAATAATAGTCAAATTCTACTACTTGCTTGCTTTAAAATAAGAGGGGAAAATTTAAGTAGCTACTGGCCCTAAAATAATAAAATTATTTCCTATAGTATACAAATAAATTTTAGATCAAAACTCGAACTTCATTGCTATAGAAAAACCGAATTCGACCCTTTAGAAATAATTTTCGATATTCGTCAATCAAATTTAATACATTGTGTTGAACAAAAAATTTCGCGGCGGGGTACAGTAAGCATAGAAGTGGCTAGCTATGAAATTATACGAAATAAATTACAAAAAAATCATGTGACAAGTATTCCATTACAAACACACGTATCATGCCATGCGTTTTCGCCAGACGAAGGCAGTAAGCTAGCGTTAGGCTGCATAGATGGTAGTGTTGTGTTGTTCGACCGCTCTAGAGGTGTCACAAATCTTGTCAAAGCGGCTTTTGTAAGTAAATATTTTATTATTTAATATTTNCTATTTTATTAGTTGCTAATGAACGTTCACAATTACAATTTTTCGATTTAGCTTTAGCTTGTATTAAAAGTCAAACAGCTGCTGAAGACTTAACTCCAAGTAATATTTTGGATTTAACAACTTATTTTAAGTAATTATTAATTAATATATTTAATATATATTTTATATTAACTTAATTGTTTATTAAAATAACAGGCATCAATCTACGTTATTGCATATTTGTTGGAATAATACTTTTAATAATCATGAGATAATTTCGGGAGATTTTTTACTTCTTTTAATATTCGAACGGGGTCCATTAGGGGTTCTTCGACTTTTTGATTATGGTAGTACGTCGTTAAATCCAGAAAATTTAGTGTCATTATACGTACAAAATGGAAATATCGATAGGAGTTTAAATATTTTATTAAATTTAGATTGGAATAAAAATCCCGAACAATGTTTAGCATCGTTACAATGTATTATAAATTATTTATTTCGTACTAAATTTACGCCACATGTAGAATCGCAAATACAAAAGGCCTTAGGTAGTTTTTATGCTCCGTTAAGATCTATTTCGAATAGTACAAAAACAGGTATATTATACAAGTTTATAATAGTACAATCTTGTATTAACATGTTAATTTTATAGATTTCGGAGATCAAATAGCTGATTTAACTAGAAAGTTTTTTCATACTTTGATTCGACATAATTTATTTGAGAAAGCGTTTTGTTTAGCTATTGATATTAGTGATCATGATTTGTTTATGGACTTGTATCATGTTGCTCTAAATATAAATGATCAAGATATGGCAACTGCTGCTCTATCTCGAGCTAATGAGTTAATTGATAGAGAAAATAGTGATACAGAACATTCTGATAGTAGTAAGTTAATAGTTGTATTAAATTTTCCGTAAAATCTCCCAAAAATAATTAAGTTACTGCATCTAAACACAATATCACAAATACGAACTTTATTATCGTTTTGAATGACCCAGTCGTTCTACCAGCTGTTTCATTCAAAATAATCTTAAAGTTCTGTAAAATTCTAGTCATTTTATTGCTTTTTCAAATTTTGATTTCATAGAGCTACCATTCACTAGTAGTCTAATTCATATAGTTGTATTTATAAGATAAGTGCAGATTTAAATTTAAATGAGTAGCAGTCTGGTTAAAATACTGTACTCAATCGTACTACCAGTTGTTTAAAGGTCATTCAAAACTATTTTAAAGTTTCGTAAAATTCTAATCGTTATATTGCTTTCTAAGATTTCAATTTATTAGACCTTCTACCAGTCACTGGTAATATATTTTTAAGTTAAGTTCATAATTTGAAGCGAGATGTCTTAATCGTATTCTACCAGCCATATAGAAGTCATTCATAATGAATATATATATTTTAGATTCATTATGTTCTCGTTCGTCTTGCTCTCAATGTTCAGATTCAGAAATAGAAAATAATTCTGATGTACAAAACGAAATAATACAACGACAAAAATGTATCGATTCTTGGACCAATTTTTCAGTAACTTCTGAGACCGATAATAGCAGTATAGCT
This sequence comes from Pogonus chalceus, assembly GCA_002278615.1. Lineage (NCBI taxonomy): Eukaryota > Metazoa > Arthropoda > Insecta > Coleoptera > Carabidae > Pogonus > Pogonus chalceus. The sequence goes on along the minus strand of NEEE01007648.1, from coordinate 6,649 downwards.
TGCGTACCTCCTTTACCGAACATTCCAATCCATAATCAAAATAATTCCCATTCGATTCCGGGCAACATACCTCCTTTACCGACCTTTACTCCCACTGGATCAACGTCTTCCAGGTATTTAAATAAAAAACCTTTTACTGTATTTTCTTCTGTTAATCCTACAAATATTCAACCTCCTGTTATACCGCAATTAAATGTTGATAAAGAGCAAGAAATTATAAATAATAATGAAAACTCTAGTTTAATATCAAAACAATTAAAAAGTAGTGGATCTACTTTATCAATTGCAAGTAGTTCTTATAATCGTGCATTTTCATCACAATTTGATAAACGAAATGAAATATTTGGAAGTGGATATAATTATTTTTCAAATAAAGTAAGTTTTATTTATTATAATAGTAAATAATATTATAAAAATGATATTTTTATAGTTATTACAATTACCAAAATTATATTCAACGCCACCTGTTACATCTCAACCTACATCTACATATAATTCACCCCCTGTAATTGTTCATAAAACAGTTAGTTTAAATATACCACCAGTATCTAGCTTCTGCTCAACAAATATTTCGCCAATAAGCGCTCAAATTCCACTTAAAGTTAACGTACCGTTAAATACATCAGCTAGCACATCATCTAGTAAAAACTCTAGCGAAAAAGGTGAAAAAAATGTTAAATTCTCCGATACAGTAACTGCATTTATTGTGCCCGAGTTACCAAGAAGTGAAAAAAAGAGATCTGTGAATATGATGTTGAATCAGTCACAGAATCCGTTTATAACAAACCCGAAACAAGAACTACAAGATAGCTTACCTTTGTGTCATCCAGAGGATGAGTATTTAAAAGATTTCACTCCGATTGCAAATCGCACTGAGACAAATGAAGATGCTAATAATGCGACTTGTAATGCACCGAAAATTAAAGTTGTGCATTTTGGAATGGTATAATATTAAATATAATCGAAAATATAACTCCGTCCATTTATATATAGTAGCTCAAAGTAAAACTCGTACAATACTACATTCTACAATCTTATGATAATTGATTGACATATTGATCAACGATTATAACTTTTAAACTAAATTTAAAGTCTAATAAAAGCTTCAAAAACGTTAAATTAACGATCTTAAACAAAATAAGTACGAGTAATATTACTACTTTTTATGCCGTTACAGTCAAAAGTGATTTTTTCAAGTGAAAGAATGTAAAAAATATATAATAGCGATATGTACGAGTTTCACTTTGAGCCACTGTATAAATCCAATTAAGTACAAACATTTTTATACTAGGATTAAAACAAAAAATATTATAATAAGCTATATATTTTAATATTATTATTATTATATTTTATATAAAATAAATACATTATTTCTTTTTCGATGAAGACATATCTTCTAATTGTGATTTTAACTGAAGTAATTCCTTATCTGGTACATACCGAACTTCCTCGTAAAATTCATCATGTTCATGAACGCTTAATTGAACGCCTTCTGGAAGACTTTCTTCCAGAATTCGTAATATCATTGGATATTGAATTGCATTAACATCTGTGATTTGGACGTTTCTTTCATATAATTTTAATTTATATTCGGAATCAATAACATTACTTTTTGGTTTATATTTGATTATTTGTGTATGTGAAGCAGGCGTTGCCCAGCATTCTTCAACGCTAATATCAATGCTTTTTAATAAATTATGGATAAATTTTTGATAAGATTCTAAAACTGGGTAATCATAACCTTTTATTTGGATATTTAAATCATTGTGTAAGGGAATTTTTGATTTCATATGCTAGAATATATATGAAAATTATTAAAATCATATTTATTAATTAATATTATAAGTTATTTACTTCTAAATAAGCGGGTTCATATAATTTATTACTATAATTTCGGATTGGACATGTTGCTGTTTTAGTAAAAGACAATAATGTTTTAATCTAAAAAATATATACAATTATTACGTTGGAATTTATTTTAGTTTTTTAAATAAATACATTACGAAAAGTATTTTGCATTTTTAAGTATTTATATTTAAAATTGTAGGTTATACTTTAAGTGACATGCACTGGATAAATCGCTTTACAACACCCTACCCACCCTACTCTTAAGTAATAAAAGGCTGAATTACACAATGAAAATTAATTTATTTTATTTTATAAATATATGTTTTTACAAAAAAACTATTTCAGAATTATTTTGCATATTATTTGGTTTCATAATATTCCACATTTGAGAAAATACTTTATTCGGATTGTCTTCTAATCGAATATAATTTTCTATTGGTTGTTGCCCAATTGTTTCGGGAGCTACTTCGGGATTAACATAATAATATCCTGGAAACCATACAGGCTTCTGGGTACCTATGAAATGATGTTAATTTGATAAATAATGAATGAATTATGTATTTAATTACCTCTTAATTGGACACATGAATAATGTTTAGGTTTTTCAACATCTAAAACATATTCAAATCGTCCTAGAGTCGCGCGAATTGATTCATCGCTTGGTAAATTTTCTCCGGTAGACAAAAACGACATTTGACCACCAACTAATTCTTCTAACATATCTAAATCTGGAAAAAATTTGAGATAAATACGATATTAATCGATTTTTAAATGTTTTATACTTATATCCCACGGCGCTTTTTGTTCATCCAGCTCCCTTACAGAAATATATCCCACCTCATCCTTTCTCACTTTCGAATCTTTTTTAATAAGCTTATCCTTTTTCGTCAACTGAATTGTATCTCTTCTACCGAGATATTCAGAAAACGCATTAGCTTTTGGAATTTCTTGATCAGTTTGCGCAACTTGTTGTTCAAGTTCTTGACTTAATATCGTAACTTCATCTTGGGTAGCTTCTCCAACTGGTATTACAATATCATGTAATGGAGCTGGAGCTGCAGGAGATACATTAATAGTTTTTTCATCTCCTAAATTTCCATCGGCTCCGAATAAAGCAGTGTACGTTTGTTTTGGACTTGAACCGGTGTCAATAATACCGCGTTCTTCTGAATATATTAAATTAGCAAGAACATCAGATTTTGTTGGAGATTTGCGTTCGGGACTTTTTGATGATGCTCGAGATTCATCTAAATCGTCACCCACAGTTGCTAATATTGTTTCTTGTAATGTTTCTTCTAAAATATCTTTACATTTCAAACGTTTTAATTTATTATCTAAGTCGGGACTTAAAGTTTGACTTAACATAAGATCGCGTTTTTCTTCTTCAATTAAAGATTTTATTAAATCAACTGATAACTCAGCTCCGCACGGTATATTAGTTTGATCTAGAATGTTAATAGGAGCACTTTCCGACTCTTCAGGAGTACATGGAGTTCCTTCATTCATATGTTTAGAAGCTAATGGTTCAGGTGAACAAGTTGGGGAATTTGTTTTTTGAGTTATAATTGGCGAACTTTTCGGTGAGACAGGGCTAATATTTGTTTGCGGGGAATAAACCGGCATTCTTGGAGATTGACAATAACTGTCCATTTGCAAAGTTTTTTGCGAATATTCTAATGGTGAACTAATTACAGCTTTTGGGACTGAAACGGGACTTGCAGTTCTTGCAGGTGGATATATTTGTTGAGATGTTTGGTCACTTGCTTGATAAGTTTGACAGGGTGATTGCAATCTTGTGCTAGACGATGGTTGTACTATATTAGAACATGATACATGTAATCTGGAAGTTGAGGGTTGTAATCTGGGAGTAGGGGCTTGTAATCGAGACATTGGGACTTGCATTCTAGGCATTGGGGCTTGCATCCTAGATATTGGAGCTTGCATTCTAGATATTGGGGCTTGTAATCTAGATATTGGGACTTGTGATCTAGACATTGGAGCTTGTAATCTAGACATTGGGATTTGTGATCTAGACATTGGAGCTTGTAATCTAGACATTGGGGCTTGTAATCGAGAAAGTGGTGCTTGTAATCTGGAAGTTGGTAGTTGTAATCTAGAAATTGGTGCTTCGGAACAAGGAGCTGGTGCTCCAAATCTATAAATTGGTGCTTGTAAATAAGGATCTGATTCTTCCGATCTAGAAATTGATGCTTGTGAACAAGGAGCTGGTGCTTCAAATTCAGAAGCTGACGCTTGTAATCTTGAAATTGGAGCTTGGGAACAAGGAGCTGGTGCATCTAATCCAGAAATTTGGGCTTGTAATCTTGACATTGGGGGTTGTAATCTAGACATTGGGGCTTGTAATCTAGACATTGGGGCTTGTAATCTAGACATTGGGGCTTGTAATCTGGACGTAGGGATTTGTGATCTAGAACTTGGACCTTGAATTCCTGAAATACAAGATTGTTCCGACGATTGTGTTTGTAATTCATAATTATAAGCAGATTGTAATTTGGAGCATGGTGTTTGTAATCTGGAAGTAGTAGGTATTCTTTCTGGTAATTTTAATCTAGACCGGGGGGCTTGTATACTCGAACAAGGGGCTTGAATCATCCTTTGCGGTTGACTTTGAAGTGAGGAATAATAACTTTCATCTGAACTAGATATGTTATTAAAATTAAAATACATTTTTTACTATTTTATTATAAATTTACTCAATGGAATCAACAAGTTTTTGTTGATATTGTTGTTGTTGAGCTTGCCTTGGATTCATCGTACAGGTTCCAACCATATACCTTTGAGGAGATTCATATTGTCTATCTTGATCCATTTCATAATACTGTTCTTCTTGAGGCACTAAATAATTAATAATTAATTTAAAATATTGAAATTAATATTTAATAAATAATACTTGGTGGTTCTATTTGAGAACAACATGATTCTGGATATCTTTGAGGACTTCTTTCAAATGAATTATATTCAATTTGATAATCCTCTGGTGAATAGTTTTGAACATTCCTTCTAGCACCAGCGCATGTTACAGTATTTGATGTTTGAGTACTTCTCGGATTAATTGGTTGTAAATATTGTGGATTTGTTTGAGGACTGCGATAATTCAACGGAACTCCTGAACTTCTTGGATTTTCGCATTGATAATTCTGTCTTTGATGATGATGATGGTGATGATGTCTATGTTGATGCTGTGGTGAACTATAAATACAAATTAAATTAAAATATTTTAAATAATCAATATTTGAAATACATACCTTATTTCACTTGGGGTCATTTGCATGTAGTAAGAGGGAGAATCTAACGTAAAAAATATTTTTTTAAATAATTACAGAAAATATTACAAATTTTACCTTGATCATAAGATTGTATTAATTGCGGCGGGGATTGCATTATAGTTCCAGAAACTGTAACTCTAAATATATATATTTTTTAACGAAATATTCAAATTAAAATATTGTATTAAGTAACTTAGTTTTTTGTTGAACCCCTAAATTGGGTTTATTTGCTGGATAACCTGTCATTCGAACTTTTGCTTCTGATGGAGGCCCTGTATATTTTCTAGTAGTCGCTATTAAATAAATAAACTAAATATATATATTTTTATAATTATATATAACATTTATTAAACACATTTAGAATGGGATGATTTTATAGATCCTGTCGATTTCCTAGATGTTGCCGATCTTATAGATCCTTTTGAAGTTCTTGAATTAACTAAATGTCTAGAACCTCTTGTCCCTGTAGCTTTTTTACAACATGCCATTACTTTACCGCCATGTTTTTTGGCATTCATTCTTTCTTATAATGCAAATTGATGAATGTCTACTGAAAATTTTGAATACGTGATGTCAAAATAATAAATGTTTATGATTTATAAACATACGCGATTAATTAAATAAAACAATAAAATTATTTCATAATTATTTATTCCACGTTACTTTTTTCTACACTAAATTTTATTTTCAAACACATTTCAAACACATATTACAGAGAATTATACTAATACATGTAACACGCTAAATTTTATTTTTCCTGAAACAATTCTGAAAGTTTAGCTGATCTAGTTCAAGGCACAAGTTGGACAATAATAATACAGAATTAACAATTAAAGTTAAAATCAAATATAGTATAGTATAGTATAGATATATAGATAGTTATATGAAATTCATAATTTATCCTCAAAATTATTTTTGAAACATAGAACAAATAATTTTTTAAATGCATTTTGTTTTTTTGTTATATATATATATATATTTAGGAATGTTCTTTTTTTAATTCTCATTTTAAAAGCCAATAGTTTTTTTTTGTATTTAAGATAACGAGGATAGTTTTATTGTATACCTACAAATATATACTATCAATAAAATTATAATAATATGGCATTAATAATTTATCAGTTTTTTGGTATAATTAAAAAAAAGATAACAGTAATAAAAACTAATATCATAAAATTCAGATCTCTTAATTAATAATCAATAAATAATATATGAATATGTCGTAGACTTATTGTAAAAAGTGCTATTATTTTACAATGTGACTGACTATCTGGAATTTTGGCGCATTTAAAACATCAGCACAGCTGATGCTCAAAAACACACCCGTGCTCTAGTTTATTGTTAAAATTTAATGGCTAGTAATGCCAAATAAAACAGTGTTAGCTACTTTTGTATCAGTATTTTCATTTTAAGAACTTGTTTAAGTGAAATATAAAAGATATAATTAATATAATAACAATTGTTTGAAGAAAGAATATAATTTTGCAGTTTTTAACCTAAATCTAAAGGTAAGA
>NEEE01007551.1:6245-26077 GCA_002278615.1 Pogonus chalceus | reverse complement strand
GAAGAACCAGAACAAATAAAATTAAAACCATTCAAAAAACCTGATACTGAGGATAAGAAAGATGATGATGACTCGTTTGACGCTAAGTTAAAACCAGTTCCAACCGGCGAAATGCCTGATGACTCGTATAAACTTCCCAAAGACAAAGATAAAAAGAAAATAATTAAGAAAAAGAAACGTATCCCAGATGAACAAGAAATACCAGACGAGGAAACAGAACCATTACCAGAGGAAGTAACTGAAGTAGCAATCATAGAACTTCCTGAAGACATCAAAGTTACTGAAGTCATTACCGAAGAAGGTAAAAAACATAAGAAAATAATTAAGAAACGTGTTATTAAAAAACGAGCTGGTGGTAAAGAAGAAACCACTGAAATTGTTACTGTTCAAGAAGACGAAAAGAAACCAGAAGTTTCCGTTACTGTAAAAACTTCAGATATTGAAGAAATTGAAACTACTGAAGAAACTGTTAAACGTTTTAAAACCAAAAAACTAAAACCAGAAGTGGTTATTGAAGAATTACCTGAAGATGTTCAAGTAACTGAAACAGTTACTGAAGAAGGTAAACCTAAAAAGAAAATAATTAAGAAACGTATTATCAAAAAACGTGAAGGTGGTAAAGAACAAACGACTGAAATTGTAACAATTGAAGAAGATGATAAAAAACCAGAAGTTACAGTTAAAGTTGAAGAAGAGGAAGTTGTAGAAGAATTTCATAAACCTCTTCCAGAAGTTGTTTCAATTCAGGAACTACCTGAAGAAGTTAAAGTAACCGAAGTGGTAACTGTTGAAGGTAAAAAACAAAAGAAAATCATTAAAAAACGAGTGATTAAAAAACGTCGTGGTAGCAAAGAAGAAACTACTGAAATTGTTTCAGTAGAAGAAGATGGTAAAACACCTGAAACTTCTGTCACTGTAACAGAATCTGAAGTAACTGAGGAAGAAATTCAAACTATTCCTGAAGAAACACCTGAATTGGAAATAATTGAACTTCCTGAACATGTAAAAGTATCGGAGGTTGTTACCGATGAGGGTACAAAACACAAGAAAATTATCAAAAAACGTGTCATTAAAAAACGCCGTGGTAGCAAACAAGAAACAACTGAAATAGTAACAGTTGAAGAAGATGACAAGAAACCAGAAGTCATTGTTACTGTTAAAACTTCAGATATCGAAGAACTTAAACCTCTTGAAGAACCTGTCAAACCTCTTAAACCAGAAGAAAAGAAACCTAAGAAAGCAAAGGTAATTGTTGAAGAAATTCCAGAGGAAGTACAAGTCACTGAAGTTGTTACTAAAGAAGGCAAGCCAAAGAAAACAGTAATTAAGAAACGTGTCATTAAGAAACGTGAAGGTGGTAAAGAACAAACAACAGAAATTGTCACTGTTGAAGAAGATGATAAGAAACCTGAAACAACTGTAACAGTTCATGAAGAAGAGTTGCCTGAAGAATGGGTTGAACCTCTTCCAGAGGATAAACCTGAACCTACCAGTGTTGTTGAAGAACTTCCTGAAGATGTTCAAGTAACCGAAGTCGTTACCAAAGAAGGTAAACGAAAACAGAAAGTCATCAAAAAACGGGTGATTAAAAAACGTATTGGTGACAAAGAGGAAACAACAGAAATTGTAACAGTGCAAGAGGATGACAAAAAACCTGAAACCACTGTAACTGTTCAAACAAGTGAAGTGGATGAAACTAAACCACTTGATGAATCTGTTAAACTGATTGAACCTAAAGAACGCAAACCAAAGAAAGCTAAAGTTATCGTAGAAGAATTGCCTGAAGATGTAAAAGTAACAGAAGTTGTTACACGAGAAGGCAAATCCAAAAAGACAGTAGTCAAAAAACGTGTTATCAAAAAGAGAGAAGGCGGTAAAGAACAAACAACCGAAATTGTTACTATTGAAGAAGATGATAAAAAGCCAGAAACAACAATTACTGTTCATGAAGAGGAACTTCCCGAAGAATGGGTTGAACCTCTTCCTGAAGAGAAACCAGAAAGCACAAAACTTGTCGAAGAACTTCCTGAACAAGTTCAAGTTATAGAAGTTATTACAAAAGAAGGTAAACGTAAACAAAAGGTTACGAAAAAACGTGTCATTAAAAAACGAATCGGTGATAAAGAAGAAACAACTGAAATAGTAACGGTTGAAGAAGATGGAAAGAAACCAGATACATCAGTAACTATTACTGAATCTGAAGTTCCATCTGAAGAAACTGAAAGTATTCCGGAAGAAGTTGCAATTGTTGAATTACCGGAAGATGTTAAAGTTACTGAAGTAGTAACAGAAGAAGGTAAAAAAGTAAAGAAAATAATCAAAAAACGTGTGATTAAAAAACGTCGAGGTAGTAAACAAGAAACAACTGAAATCGTTACCGTTGAAGAAGAAGGTAAAAAACCTGATACTTCAGTTAGTATAACTGAAGAAGAAACACCAGAAGAATTCTTCGAACCTTTAGAAGAAATACCTGAATCAGTTACTGTTGAAGAGTTACCTGAAGATATTAAGGTAACTGAAATAGAAACTGATGAAGGTATTACCAAGAAAATAGTTAAAAAACGTGTCATTAAAAAACGCGACGGCGCTAAAGAACAAGTAACTGAAATAGTTACTGTTGAAGAAGATAATAAAAAACCTGAAACCATTGTCACTATCAAAGAATCTGAAATACCAGAAGAAACTACACCTGAAAAGAAGAAAAAGAAAATAATTAAAAAACGCATTACAGAGAAACACTCCACACCAGAACAAAGCAACGACTTCGATGAAAACACAATTCCATTTGAACCTGATACACCAGTTGCTAAACGTGCAACTCCTCAAGCTACAGAACATACTCCACTCACTACAGACATTGCATTTACATCAGAAACCTCAGGTGAATTAAGTATTTCTAAACTTTCTCACGAACACGCACACAAACACGTTACAACAAATATTTTGCCCTCCACCGAAATTATTGAAACATTTTCTGAACAACCAACAGAAATTTCTAAACTTAATTACCCACACACAGAAACTGCAGAAAATAAAATCACACCATCTGAGCCCATTGAGATTAAAGAAATACAAACATATGAACTACCTACACAATTAACAGAAACAGACACAAATTTACAAACACCTGTTTTAACAAAAACTATACAGCAAAGAGAACCAAACACAGTCACAGAAGTTATAACACAACTTAAAGAAGGTAAATTACCCGATGATGTAAAGCCACATAAACAAAAACCAACACAAAAACACACAGAAAAACACTTAACTCCTGTCTCAGAAATTACAGAAACCGTCATAGAAGAACGGGTAGAAATTTCTGATCTAAATATCCCTGACACAGATAAAGCACATCAACAAATAACTCCCCTTGAATCAATTGAAATACAAGAAATAAAAACATTTGAAGGAATTACTTCACAATTACATAAATCACCTCAAGATGAACACATCACACCACAACAAATTTTACACGAAAAACATCCAAATATTGTAACAGAAACTGTTACGGACACAAAAGAAGGTGAATTATCTAAACATATAAAGCCTCACAAATTAACACATACTTACACACAAAAACATATCGTACCTACTACAGAAATTACAGAAACCGTTTTAGAAGAACGAACTGAAATTTCTGATACAAAAGTTCCTAGTACAGATAAAGCTCAAAGTAAAATAATCCCTCATGAATCTGTTGAAATACATGAAATTAAATCATTTGAGGAAATTCCTTTCGATATTCTAAATACACCACAAGATGAATATCCAACACCAAAACAAGAAATACCTGAAAAATATGCAAGTATAAGTACTGAAATTATTACTGAAACTAACGAAGGTAAATTACCCTCTGATATAAAACCCCACAAACAAAAATCTAAAGGTAAGCATACACTCAAATCAAAAACACATGCTACAGTTATTTCTGAAACAGTTTCTGATGAGCAAGTCGAAATATCTGATTCAAAATCTCCTGACACAGAGAAAGCTCAAAGTAAATTAATTCCTTTTGAACCAATTGCAATTGAAGAAATCGAATCTCATGAAGAAATTTCTCCTAGCTTAATTTCTTCAGAAAAAGGTCAATATATTACACCAAAAGAAATTGTAAAAGAAAAACATCCAAACATTGTAACCGAAACTGTTACAGATACAAAAGAAGGTGAATTAATTAAAGATGTTAAACCAGATAAGCAAAAGTCTACACAAAAACGTACTCCTAAACATATAACACCTGTCACAGAAGTTACAGAAACTGTTCTAGAAGAACTAGTGGAAATTTCTGATTCCAAAATTCCTGATGCGGATAAAGCACAAAGTGAATTAATTCCATTTGAGTCTCTCGAAATACATGAAATTAAATCACATGAAGAAATTTCTGCAGATTTAATCGATAAAACAAAAAGTAAACAAATTTCTCCAAAACATATTTTACAGGAAAAACATACAAATATTGTAACAGAAACTGTTATAGATACTAAGGAAGGTAAATTACCTGACGGTATTAAACCTACCGAGAAAAAACCTACACGCAAAGGAACATTAAAACACAAAAAACCTGTTACAGAAGTTACAGAAACGATTTCTGATGAACTAGTTGAAATATCTGATTCAAAAATTCCTGATACAGAAAATGCAAAACCTGAGGATATTCCTTTCGAATCTGTTGAAATACAAGAAATAGAACCTTACCAGGTTATTACATCTGAAATACAAGACTCTCAAATAGAACACCACACAACACCACAACAAATTATTCACGAAAAACACGCAAATATCGTCACAGAAACTGTAACAGACTCTAAAGAAGATACTTTACCTGAGGATATCAAACCACAAAAACAAAAAACTATTCGTAAGAAAACTTTAAAATCAAAGGTTCCTGTTGCAGAAACTACAGAAGTATTTTCGGAAGAACAAGTTCAAACTGTTGACTCAAATATTCCTGAAAAAGTTAAAGCACAAAGTCAAATAACTCCTCATGTACCAGTTGAAATACATGAAATAAAATCGTACGAAGAAACGACCTCTCATGTTACTGAAACAGTTTCAGACCAACACATAAAACCAAAACAAATATCACACAAAAAACATTCTTACTCAGTCAGTGAAACTATTTTACAAGATAAGGAAGGTACATTATCTGATGATATAGTACCTCAAACACATAAAACAACACAAAAACAAACACCTAAACACAAAATACCTGTCGCACAAATTACAGAAACTGTTTTGGAAGAACGTGTTGAAATATCTGACACTTCTACTCCTGACACAGATAAAGCACTAGGTAAGCTAATACCTTTTGAGCCTCTTCAAACACAACAAGTTCAATCACAGGAAGAAGTATCTTTACATTTAACTGATTCACCAAAAACTGAAAAAACTACTCCTCAACAAATCATACATGAAAAACATCCAAATATTGTCACAGAAACTGTTACAGATATAAGAGAGGGTAATTTACCAGATGATATAAAACCACAAAAAGAAAAACCAACATATAAACAAACAGATAAACACATTAAACCATCATCAGAAACTACAGAACTATTTTTAGATGAACAAGTAGAAATTTGTGATTCAAATATTCCAGATAAAGAAACTGTTGTTAGTAAATTTATACCTTTTGAACCCCTTGAAATACATGAAATTAAATCACACGAAGAAATTCCTTTAAATGAACAAAAACATCTTCCCACATCAACACCTACACAAGTTTTACATCAAAAACATCCTAACACAGTAACTGAATTCACTCCTGAATACAATGTTGATATCTCAGCTCAAAACAAAACAGAAAATTTTGAAACACAATTACCTGATACTGAAACTGCAGTGAGTACATTAATTCCATTCGAGCCTCTTGAAACACAAGAAATCACAACACATCAAGAATTTATATCAGATATAAAAACAGATTTGCAAACACCTATTATAAAACAACATACACAAGAAACACAACCAAACACAGTAACTGAGATAATTCCAGAATTTAAGGAGGGCAAATTAAAAATTAAGAAACCAAAATCAAACAAAGAACAGAAACCACAATACACATCTCCTGATGAACAAATTTCAGTTCAATCTCATCAAGTAGAATCTTTTGCAGGTGATATGAAGGTACAAGATGTACCTTCAGAGAAGATTTATCCTTCAAAGGATGTTCAAGAACCAGTGGTTGTTGAACAAATTGAAACTCAAACACCTGCGGAACAATTTAAACCAGAAAAAGTACCTAAAGATGTTGCTGATGTAGTTGAAGATAAACCCGAAGAAGTCACAGTGACTACAGAAGATGTAAAAGAACATAAAGTAAGGAAGATTATTAAAAAGAAAAAGGTACCTAAAGAAAAAGAAGAAGTTCCTGAAGCACCAGAAGAAGAAATTCTTGAAGTTCCAAAAGAAGAAGAAGTTCAGCCTGAAAAGGTTGAAGAAAAACCTAAAGTTAAGAAAGCTAAGCCTCAATTGATGAAAATAGAAGAACAAGATGTAAAACCAACCAAATTAAAGATAACTCAACAAAAAGAAGATGTGCCTTTGTTCGCACAAATCAAACTTAAAAAACCAAAAGTTCAACAAAGAAAAGAAAGCAAATCAAAATTACCCAAATTTTTGCTTAAAAGCAATATCAGATTTTTCGATTTCCCTCCAGTTACAGAACAAGAACAGAAACCTGTTATTACGATTAGAAAACCTGATGTAAAAGACTGTGGAGTTTTATCAAGAAACGTTAAAGACGCTGAGGAAGTAATTAAAACTAAAAAACGTAAAATGAAACAAGTAAAGAAAGAACTTGGAGAGCTGGAAAAACTTGATCTAGAACTGGAAGAAATTAAAAAACAGGAACTTGAAAAAGTAGATGATCAGTTCAAATATGAAAGGAAACCTAAGAAACCTGAAGAGAAACCAGAGGAACCCAAAAAATTAGTAATTGGTAAAGGTAAGGTGCCTGAAAAGGTAGAAGAAGAAGAAATTATCAAATTGAAAAAGATTCCTGAGAAACCGAAGGAAGAAGAAATTGAACCGAAACCAAAACCAAAGAAAGAAAAACCAGTAGAAAAAGAAAAAGTTCCCAAAGAAGAAAAAGAGGAACCAAAATTGGCACCGTTTGAACCTATTGATATTGAGCATGAAGAACCTGAATTACTAAAATACGAAAAACCAGAATGGCCAGAAGAAGAGAAAGAAAAACCAGAGAAACCTAAAGAGAAGAAAATTAAACAAAAGAAGCCAAAACCAGAGCCAGAAGTTATTGAAGTTCCTCTTGAAAAAGGTATTCCAAAGAAACCAGAACCTGAAGAAGAACCTGAAGTCAAATTCCGTATTAAACAAAAACCAAAACCTGAACCTGAGCCTGAAGAAATTAAACTTAAACCTTTCAAAAAACCTGAACCTGAACCTGAAAAAGAAGAAGAAGAGTTAACTGTAGGTAAGCCTAAACCAATTGAAACTAAACAAATTCCAGACGAGGAAATTGAAATTCCCACACCACAAGACAAAGACATTACCAAAAAGAAAATTGTGAAGAAGGTTAAAAAGATCAAAGAAAAAGATGTTCCTATTGACGATGAAAAAGCACCAGAAGAAGTTGTTGAAGAAGAAAAGCCAGAAGAAATTCCAGTTCCAGAAGTTGTTGAAGAAATCCCAGTAGAAGAACCTGCAAAGATTCCTGAAGAAAAGCCTGAAGAAATTATTGAAGAACCTGCCAGGAAAATCAAGAAAAAGAAACGTGTAACAATTAAAGATAGTCCAGCAGAAGAAATTCCTACTGAGGAAGAGCAACCTGTCGAAGAAGAAAAACCATTAGAAGAAGAAAAAGTTCCAGAAAAAATCAAGAAAAAGAAACCTAAGCCAGAAAAACCTGTCATTGAGGAAATCAAACCTCAACTTATGAAAATAGAGCGAAATGAAATGAAACCAACAAAACTGCAGATAAGTGAACAAAAGCCATTGTTCGCTGAAATTAAATTAAAGAAACCTAAGGTTCCACAGAAGAAAGAAGTGAAGAGTGTAAAACTTCCTAAATTTTTACTTAAGAGTACTATTAGGTTTATAAAGTTCCCTCCATTATCTGAATTGGAACAAAAACCCGTCATCACTATTAGAGAACCAGATTTCAAAGATAATGGAATATTATCACGAAATATTAAAGAAGCAGAAAAAATACCAAAAACGAAAAGAAGGAAAATGAAAGATGTAAAGAAAGAACTTACGGACCTAGAAAAATTAGATTTGGAAATGGAAGAACTTAAGAAACAGGAACTTGAAAAGGTTGATGATCAATATAAATATGAGAGACAACCGAAAAAACCAAAAGAAGAAGAACCTGAACCAAAGAAAATTACAATTGGTAAAGGTAAGGTTCCCAAGCCGGAAGAACCTGAAGAAGAAACTATTAAGTTGAAAAAGATTCCTGAAAAACCACAAGAAGTAGAAGAAGAACCTAAGCCTAAACCCAAAAAGAAGGAACCTGAAGAAAAGAAACCAGAAAAGAAAGAAAAGAAGGAACCTCCCACTCTTCCACCATTTGAACCTGTTGAAATTGAAAGAGAAGAACCAGAATTACTTGAATATGAAAAACCAGAATGGCCTCAAGAAGAGAAAGAAGAACCAGAAAAACCAAAAGAAAAGAAGGTTAAACAAAAGAAACCTAAGCCTGAACCAGAAGTTGTAGAAATTCCATTAGAAAAAGGAATTCCAAAGAAACCTGAACCTGAAGAGGAACCTGAAGTTAAATTCCGTATTAAACAGAAACCAAAACCAGAACCAGAACCTGAAGAAATTAAACTTAAGCCATTTAAGAAACCTGAACCTGAGAAAGAAAAGGAAGAAGAGGAACTTACTGTACCGAAGCCCAAACCAATTGAAATCAAAGAAACACCAGACGAAGAATTAGAATTACCTAAACCAGAAGACAAGGAAATTACTAAGAGGAAGATTATTAAGAAAATAAAGAAACCTAAAGATAAAGAGGTTCCTGCGGAAGAAGAACCTAAAGTAGAAGAAATAATCGAAGAGGAGAAACAAGTTGAAGAACCTATTCAAGAAATTCCAGAGGAACCTAAACCAGTTGAACCTACGCCAGAAGTTGTAGAAGAAGTAACGCCGGAAGAAAAACCAGAAGAACCTAAGAAGGTTCTTAAAAAGAAAAAGAAAGTACAACCTGAAGAAATACCTAAAGAAGAAGAACCAGAAAAGCCAGTTGTTGAAGAAACAGTACAAGATGTCACCATTAAAAAGAGGAAAAAGAAACCTTTAGTAGAGACACCCGTAGAAGAATTTGTCATGCCAAAATTAATGAAAATTGAACGTAAGGAAATGAAACCTACTAAATTAGAAATCAGTGAGCCAAAGCCCTTGTTCGCAGAAATAACGCTTAAAAAAGCTAAAGTTCCTAAAAAGAAGGAACCAAAGAGCGTTAAAATTCCGAAATTCTTACTCAAGAGTAACATAAGATACATTGATTTCCCACCTTTAACAGAACTTGAACAAAAACCACTTATTACAGTTAGGGAACCTGACTACAAAGACAACGGAATTCTTTCTAGGAATATTAAAGAAGCTGAAAAGTTACCAAAAACCAAACGAAGAAAGATGAAAGACGTTACTAAAGAACTAACTGAATTAGAGAAATTAGATCTAGAATTTGATGAACTTAAAAAACCGGAATTAGAAAAGGTCGATGAGCAATATAAATATGAAAGACAACCAAAGAAACCAAAAGAAGAAGAGCCCGAGCCTAAGAAAATTACTGTTGGTAAAGGTAAGGTACCGAAACCGGAAGAACAGGTAGAGGAACCTGTTAAACTCAAAAAGATTCCGGAAAAGCCGAAAGAGGTTGAGGAAGAACTCAAGCCGAAACCTAAAAAGAAAGAACCGGAAGAAAAGAAACCAGAAGAAAAAGAAAAAAGAGAACCACCAAAACTTCCTCCCTTTGAACCAGTTGACATTGAACGGGATGAACCAGAATTATTGGAATATGAAAAACCAGAATGGCCCCAAGAGGAAAAAGAAACAATCGAGAAGCCAAAAGAAAAGAAACCAAAACAAAAGAAACCTAAGCCTGAACCTGAAACAGTTGAAATACCTTTGGAAAAAGGAATTCCAAAGAAACCAGAACCAGAAGAAGAGCCAGAGGTTAAATTCCGTATTAAACAGAAACCTAAGCCTGAAGAGGAACCAGAAGAAATAAAACTTAAACCATTTAAAAAACCAGAACCCGATAAAGAGAAAGATGAAGAAGATCTCACAGTTGGTAAACCAACTCCAATTGAGACAAAAGAAATTCCTGATGAAGAAATGGAATTAGAATTACCCGAACAAGATAAAGGTAAGAGAAAGATCATTAAGAAAATCAAAAAGCCTAAAGAAAAGCCGGAAGAAAAACCTGAGGAAGTTCCTGAAGAAAAGGAAATTATAGAAGAACCAAAACCAGTTGAGGAAAAACCAGAAGAAGTTATTCCCATCAAACCAGCAGAAGAGAAAAAGGTTCCAGAAAAACCAAAGAAAAAGAAATTAGTAGAAAAGAAACCAGTAGTTGAAGAAATGCCAAAATTAATGAAAATTGAAAGAAAAGAAATTAAACCAACGAAATTAGAAATTTCTGAACCTAAGCCTCTTTTTGCTGAAATTAAACTTAAGAAACCTAAAGTTACAAAGAAAAAGGAAATTGAAAGTGTGAAAATACCTAAATTCTTATTAAAGAGCAACATAAGGTATGTAGATTTTCCTCCTTTATCTGAGTTAGAACAGAAACCAGTCATAACAGTGAGAGAACCAGATTACAAAGATAATGGCATACTTTCACGTAACATGAAGGAAGCTGAAAAGCTTCCAAAAACTAAGAGAAGAAAGATGAAGGACGTTACTAAAGATATAACTGACTTAGAAAAATTAGATTTTGAGTTTGATGATTATAAAAGGCCAGAATTAGAGAAGGTTGACGAACAATATAAATATGAAAGACAACCAAAGAAACCAAAAGAAGAAGAACCCGAGCCTAAGAAAATTACTGTTGGTAAAGGTAAGGTACCTAAGCCTGAAGAAAAAGAAGAAGAACCGGTTAAACTGAAAAAGATTCCTGAAAAGCCGAAAGAGGTTGAGGAAGAACCTAAACCTAAACCTAAAAAGGAAGAACCAGAAGAAATTAAAAAGGAAGAAAAAGAAAAGAAAGAACCACCTACTCTTCCTCCCTTCGAACCTATTGATATTGAACGTGATGAACCAGAGTTACTTGAATATGAGAAGCCTGAATGGCCGCAAGAAGAGAAAGAAAAACCAGAGAAACCAAAAGTAAAGAAACCGAAAGAAAAGAAACCTAAACCTGAACCAGAAACTGTTCAAATACCACTGGAGAAGGGTATTCCTAAGAAACCAGAACCTGAAGAGGAACCGGAAGTTAAATTCCGTATTCCTGAAAAAGACAAGCCTGAAGAAGAACCAGAAACTATTACTCTTAAGCCTTTCAAGAAACCCGAACCTGAAAAAGAAAAGGAAGAAGAGGAAATAGTTCTAGAAAAGCCAAAGCCATTAGAACCTCAAGAAACTCCAGAAGAAGAGGTTAAAATTACTAAAAAGATAACTAAAAAGATAAAGAAAAAGCCAGAAGAAGAACCTGTGGAAGCTAAGATAACTCTTAAAGAAAAATCTCCTGAACCTGAACCGGTAGCAGAAGTTGTCATTAAGCCAAAGAAACCAGAACCTAAAGTGGAGGAAGAAGTTCAGGAAGAAATTACAATCAAAAAGAAACCTGAACCTGTACCTGAACCAGAACCTGTTGAAGAGGTTGCTGAGCAAATAGTTATCAAAAAGAGAAAACCAAAACCAGTTGTTGAAGAAGAAGTTGCTGAAGAAATAACTATTATCAAAAAGGCACCTGAAGAACCTGTTGTTGTCGAAGAAGAGGTTCAAGAAGCAGTAGTTATTAAGAAAAAGAAACCAAAACCAAAACCTGTAGTTGAAGAAGAGGTAGCAGCTGAAATTACTATTAAAAAGGAAGAGCCTACTCCAGTGGAAGAAGTTTCTGAAGAAATTACAATTCCTAAAGAAGAACCTAAACCAGAGGTTGTTGAAGAAGTTGAAGAACAGATAACAATTAAGAAGAGAAAGCCGAAACCAAAAGTTACAGAAGAACCTGAGGCAGAAGTAGTTCTTAAACCAAAAGAACCTGAAGAAAAAGAGGAAGTTAGTGAGGCGGTTGTTATTAAGAAAAAGAAACCTAAACCTGTTGTACAGGAAGAAGTTGCAGAGGAAATTACAATCAAAAAGATTGTACCTCAACCAGCTCCTGAAGAACCAGAAGAAGTAAAGGAAGAAATAACTATTAAGAAAAAGATACCTAAAGAACCAGTTCCAGATGCTGAAGATCAAGCAGCTTCCTTTACAATTAAGAAACCCATAGTTCCAGAAGAGCCTCAAGATGAAGAGGCTGAAGTAACTATACCAAAACCGAAAGAAGAAGATACTGAACCAGAGGTACAAGAATTTACAATTAAAAAGAAACCACCAAGTAGAAAACCTTCTCTTGAGGAACATTCCGAAGAAATCACTATTAAAAAATTAAAACCGGTTAGAAAACCATCGCATCCAGAAATCCAAGAATATACTGAAGTAGAAAATGTAACATTCAGACCAAAACGAACAACAACCAAAGAAGACGTTGAACAAGAATTCAAAATTAAATTAGATTCTTACGAAGAGGAAGAAATTTCAATGTCAGGTAAAATCAAACTCAAAAAACCACGACCACTTACATACTCCGAAGAAACCGGCGAAGCATCTATTCAAATAACAAGAGAAATTGACGACGATAGTCCAATAATTGAAGAAATCATTGATGAAGGTAGTGATGCTGAAGAATTACCTTACGATGTTGAAGAACCTCAAGAAGTCGAAGAAAATGTTCAATTTTCACTTAAACGAAAACCAAAGAAACCTTACACTGTACAAGATGAAACTGTGGAAGAAGAAGTGAAAATCGGTGTTAGGAAACCTAAACCGAAATCATATGAAGAAACATTTGAAGAGGAAACACTTACTATTAAACCAAAACGAAAACCATCACAACCAACATTTGAACAAGGTTACAAATATACTCTTCTATTACTCTTAAAGGCTGCTTCTTAAATCTAGCTTTTAAATAAATAAGGTATTTTGTAGAACTTATGATCGCATCTTCGATGTGGTCTTCACCCTTATATCCGCTTTGGCCACTTCTTTATGGTCGTATCAAAACTTACATAATAAAAGTTAATATTATAGTTTCGATACGATCATTCTTATTTTGAAGAGCTTAGTTTTAAGTTTATCTTGACCTTTTTGTTGAGAAACATTCTATTTTCACCACAACTCTTCAAACAATTGCACAAATAACACAAATAATGCAAGTAATTTCTCTTTTAGATAACATCGCTTGTAATAAACAGGTAAAAGTTAATTACTTAGAATTCTTAAGCATTTCAAAACAGCATTAACAATTCAGCCTTTAATAATAGTTTAATTACATTAAATTGCAATTATTTTATACTAATATATTACTGACTAAATTTACAGAAGAAGTATCTCTTAGTATTACCAAAACTAGAGAAAGTGAAGTATTTGAAGAAGACGTTGAGAAGACTATCGTCACAGAAGTGGTCCAAGATGGAGAACTTTTCTTCTCTATTTGCTCTTACGTTGCTGAAAAAGATGAAGGAATCGATTTGGTTGAAGGTGAACGCGTTTATGTAATCGAAGATCATAACTCGGATTGGTGGTTCGTAACAAAACATTTGACTCAAGAAAAAGGATGGGTTCCTGCGCAATACCTAATGGACGAAGTTAGTTATACAATCTATGTGCAAAAGAAATTGCACGAGAAAATTGATAAACTTCCTGTCTTTGAAAGTATGTTTAAATTATGATGTCTCGAGTTTTGTTTTGCTATAATTATGTTTATTTCAGAACCACAACCCAGTGAAAAAGCCGTGGCTCCTAAATTCATCGAAAAACTCCAACCCATCCATACCCCAGATGGTTACACAGTTCAATTTGAATGCCAAGTTGAAGGCAACCCAAGACCTCAAATTACCTGGTTCCGTCAAACGGCAATTATCAAACAATCGTTGGATTTCCAGATGTTCTACGATGAAGATAACGTCGCAACTTTAATTATTCGAGAAGTTTTCCCCGAAGATGCTGGTACATTTACTTGCGTCGCCAAAAACGCCGCAGGTTTTGCATCCAGTACAACTGAACTAGTTGTTGAAGCTCCTCTCTCCGATCATGGTTCTGATGTTACTGGTGGTTTATCACGTAGAAGTCTTTCCAGAGAATCATCCCTCGCAGATATCTTAGAAGGTATCCCACCGACGTTCTCACGCAAACCAAAAGCACAATATGTCAACGAGGGAGAAGATGTTACTTTCGAATGTCGATTGGTAGCTGTACCGGAACCAAATATTAAATGGTACCATAATGAAACTAGTTTAACAACAACTGAAAATATTACCATTATTACTGAATCTGATATGCATATGTACACAAGCATATTGCAAATTAAAAATGTTAAGAAATCACAAGAAGGCAACTATAAGATTATTGCTACTAATCGTGAAGGAGACGCATCGTTGACAATTCGATTAAAGGTAAAATCTGGAAAGAAAGAACCTCCAGAAATCTTAGAACCATTGAGGAGTATTACAGTCCGTGAAAACGAAACTGTTATGTTAACAACACAAATTGTTGGAAATCCAGCTCCTAAAGTTGTTTGGTACAAGAACGGTAAACCAGATAAGAAACTTCCAGTTACATCCGAAGGAGATGTCTTCACACTTACATTACCACGGGCTAAACTTGACGATGCCGCGGAATATACAGTTAAAGCAACAAATTCATTAGGAACTGTTGAAACTACAGCGCAATTAACCGTCGAAGGTAAGCTTAACTTTTATTAAAATTTTTTCAATAATAAAACACATCTTACATTATTATATCACTCAGCTTTTTTCACTAATAATTTCTTCAAGATATTCGAAGAATATTGCTTCATTTTTATTGAAAATATGTTATTTCTAAATTACTTTATTGGTAAATAATTTAGAAATTTACAATTTGCTTTGATTGCTTCATTAATATGCAAAAAATTAATTGCTTCAGCTGATCATCTAGCTTCTCTTACAACGCAGTCAACTGCAACAACAACAATTGTTGTTACTGAAGTTAAAGATGGTATGCAATTGTTCTGCATCATGTACTTCCTTTAGTCAGGATATTAAAATAATTATTAATTGTTATGTTTCTTTTTAGAATGTCCATCACATCGTCCAGAACCACCTCTATTTATTGAAAGATTCCAAGAACAAAGCGTACCTGAAAAGGCAACTATTAAACTATACGCTAAAGTTGTTGGAAATCCTGTGCCTGAAGTTATCTGGATGCGGGATAATAAACCTCTGGAACCATCATCGAAGATTAAAATGTCTTACGATGGTGAAAACATCGAATTGGTTATTAAAGACGCTGACTCAGAAACTGATTCTGGTTATTATAAATGCTTAGCAAGCAATCCAAGTGGTAGATCTTGGCATGGCGCTAAGATCACAGTAGATGTTGATAAAGTAACATTTACAAAGAAATTAAAATCAATCGAAATAGAAGAATGCGAAACCTTAATTCTTCAATGCGAAACATCCCACACAATGTCTACTAAATGGTACTTCGACAAAACTGAACTTACTGGAATGGATCATCGAGAATTGATCCAAGACGGTAAAGTTCATAAATTAGTTATTAAGAGTTCTTCACTGAAAGATATGGGAAAATACAAATGTACCGTCAAAAATCAAAAAACAGAATGCACAGTCACCGTGAAAGAATCTAAATTAGCATTCGTCAGGAGATTACAAGACTTCGAAGTAAAAGAAAAGGAATGTGCAATCTTAGAAGTTGAGATTAACACTGATAGGGCTAACGTCAACTGGTTTAAGGATGGTCAAAAGATCGACGAAACAAATAAAAACTTCGTGTTTGAAAAACAAGGGCCTGTTAGGAAACTTCTTGTACGTAGTGCTTCTATTCATGATGAAGGCGAATATACATGCAAATTAACAGACGATCAAGAATGTTCAGCAGAAGTTACTGTTATCGAGCTTCCTCCAGAAATTATAACAAAAATGCAAGATCAAACTATCAACGAGGGAGAAAAGGCAACATTTGAAATCGAACTCACTAAGGGTGATGCCTTGGTCAGATGGTTCAAAGACGGAAAAGAATTACAATTCTCTGAACATATTCAATTATCCATCGATGGTAAACGCCAGAAATTGAAGATTTACAATTCAGAGTTAGTCGACGCGGGAGTATATTCTTGTCAAGTACGTATTCAATGGATTTTTGTAAAATAAATAATCGATTTAAATTTTAATTTTACTACTAGGTTGGAGAACAAAAATCTACAGCTAGATTAACCGTCAAAGAATTACCATTCGATTTCCTTACCCGTTTGCCTGAAGTTACTTATATTCCATTAGGAAAAGATGTCGAATTTACTGTTGAAATCTCAAGATCAGACGCACAAGTTAAATGGTATCGTAAAGACACAGAAATTACTGAAAGTTTACGGTACATGATCTTATCAGATAAACAAATGAGAAAATTAATAATTAAACAAGCAACTTTAGAAGATCAAACTGAATATTCTTGTACAGCATTTAGCATGAAAACTTCATCCCGCTTAGAAGTACAAGTAGAAAAGAAAGAAACTGCGGGTAAATATTTATTAATTTTTATTTAAACAAAACAACTCTTAAAACATATATTGTATAGGTCCTCCATCTCCTCCTCGTGGTCCTTTGGACGTTTCCGGCATGACTGCAACTTCATTTACACTTAAATGGCTTCCTTCTGAACTTGATGGTGGCTCACCTATTTTAGAATATATTGTTGAAATGAAAGAGGCTGAAAAGAAAACGTTTAAGAAAATCGGCGCTTCAAAAGGCGCAACGACAGAATTATCAATTTCAGAATTAAAAACTAATGTAGCTTATAACTTTAAGATTACAGCGCGTAATCAAATTGGACTTAGTGAACCCTTCATTCCAGAGGAGAAGATTGTCGCTGGACAGCGACTCAGTAAGTTTTTTATTAATTTTCAATTATTCTCTTCATTTATTACAGTTTTACATTCCAGAATAGTTCAAAATGTAGATTATATTATTTAATTTTAATTTATTAACTTTACATTCTAAAAAATGTATTGCATTAATGTTTGATGGCTTTAATTTAATAAAAATGCTTTTGCTATTTTGCTTTTTCAGGACGAAAACCTATTATTAATGAAAATACTATGTACGCTTTATTAGGAATTTTCCCTCCCACGCAAATTACTAACTTAAAAGGTAAGTTCAATGCTTGATCCCCCGTAATTCAAATTTGCTACTAAAAGAAAAATATTTATAATAATACAAAAATAGTATTTTTGTATTATTTTTGTAAATTCATGTTACTAAAATAATTATCTCATAGCTCCTCCATCATGCCCCACAAATCTCCAAGTAACCGACTTTACAAGCCGAAGCGCAACTCTAGCATGGGGACCCCCGGTCAGCAATGGTGGTACAGATCTTACAGGTTATGTAATCGAGAAACGATTAGCTGGCAGCCCGAAATGGGAAAAAGTCATTACTTTAGAATCAAATGTATTAACTCATACCATAGAAAACCTTAAAGATAAACAAGAATTTGTATTCCGAGTATTTGCTGAAAATTGCATTGGTATGAGTACACCAGCTAATACACAACCTGTTGCTCTTAAAAGACACGCAAGTAAGAATTTCGCGTTTAAAAATATTATTTCGGGCTTTCATGTTTTCGTTTTATTCAGCTGTTCCGTCCCCGCCTACCAGACCATTGGAAATGCGTTGTATTGGTCCGAACGCTATGGTTATCGAGTGGGGAGTACCCGAGTACGATGGTGGGGCGCCAATCGAAGGTTATAATATCGCTATTAAAGATACTAAGAAAACAATGTGGATGGAAGTGGGCAGAACTACAAAAGGCGTTCTGAAATACACATTACGAGACCTACAAGAAGATCATGAATATCTTATTAGAATATTTGCTAGAAATGAAGTGGGACTCAGTGATCCTTTGGAATCGGATGAACCGTTCAAAGTTCTTCCTTCTGCAGGTAAATTATTTGTAAATAAATTAAATAATGATATTTATTCGCTCTTCAGCATTTCATTCGCTAGTAAATTCTCTATCATTTTATATATAATGCNTAATAAAAATGCTTTTGCTATTTTGCTTTTTCAGGACGAAAACCTATTATTAATGAAAATACTATGTACGCTTTATTAGGAATTTTCCCTCCCACGCAAATTACTAACTTAAAAGGTAAGTTCAATGCTTGATCCCCCGTAATTCAAATTTGCTACTAAAAGAAAAATATTCATAATAATACAAAAATAGTATTTTTGTATTATTTTTGTAAATTCATGTTACTAAAATAATTATCTCATAGCTCCTCCATCATGCCCCACAAATCTCCAAGTAACCGACTTTACAAGCCGAAGCGCAACTCTAGCATGGGGACCCCCGGTCAGCAATGGTGGCACAGATCTTACAGGTTATGTAATCGAGAAACGATTAGCTGGCAGCCCGAAATGGGAAAAAGTCATTACTTTAGAACCAAATGTATTAACTCATACCATAGAAAACCTTAAAGATAAACAAGAATTTGTATTCCGAGTATTTGCTGAAAATTGCATTGGTATGAGTACACCAGCTAATACACAACCTGTTGCTCTTAAAAGACACGCAAGTAAGAATTTCGCGTTTAAAAATATTATTTCGGGCTTTCATGTTTTCGTTTTATTCAGCTGTTCCGTCCCCGCCTACCAGACCATTGGAAATGCGTTGTATTGGTCCGAACGCTATGGTTATCGAGTGGGGAGTACCCGAGTACGATGGTGGGGCGCCAATCGAAGGTTATAATATCGCTATTAAAGATACTAAGAAAACAATGTGGATGGAAGTGGGCAGAACTACAAAAGGCGTTCTGAAATACACATTACGAGACCTACAAGAAGATCATGAATATCTTATTAGAATATTTGCTAGAAATGAAGTGGGACTCAGTGATCCTTTGGAATCGGATGAACCGTTCAAAGTTCTTCCTTCTGCAGGTAAATTATTTGTAAATAAATTAAATAATGATATTTATTCGCTCTTCAGCATTTCATTCGCTGGTAAATTCTCTATCATTTTATATATAATGCAGGCAAACTTCAAACTTAAAAAGGTAGAACTATACACTTACGATTTTTGCTGATTTTGAGCATTTTCTGTTTTTTGAAAATTTCTCATAAACTAAGCTAGATATTAAAAAACGCTCTTCGGCACTGCATTCTCCGATCAATGCCCTATATTTTATATATAATACAAACTAACTTAAAACCGGTTGATTTTTAAGAAAAAAAAAATTAAGACTATACACTTACACTTTTTGCTAATTATAAGAATTTTTATATTTTTGGAATTTTTTTAAAAACTAATCTAGGTATAAAAAAATGCTTTTCGGAACTGCATTCCTTCATTAATTTTCTATCATTTTATATATACTTTGAAATTCATCGATTTTTAGAAAAAAGTAAGACAATAAACTTACAATTATTATTCATTTTAAGTATTTTTGGTTTTTTGGGAACTTCTCGAAAACTAAGCTAGATTTTAAAAAACGCTCTTCAGCACTGCATTCTCCAATAAATTCCCTATCAATTTATATATATAATACAAGCTAACTTAAAGCCGCTCGATTTTTAAGAAAAAAATAAGACTATACACTT
>NEEE01007799.1:29780-41576 GCA_002278615.1 Pogonus chalceus | reverse complement strand
TTAAGCTTTTGAGAAAGTCCTTTATATGATAAAAAAATAAAATTGTTGCCTACCCAAAATACACGGTTAAATGCTCTTTTTACTGGACTATATATGAATTGAAATGAATATAGATTATGTTTATCAAGTATGCTGAAACAAATAACAATAAAATAAAAAAGAAATATGAACAATAATATGTTCTAAATGCAAATACATTTTTTGTTACAGAAGGAATGGAATGAAAAAATTAATATAAATTATTGTCTCTTAAAAATACTTAATTTTCTAACATCGAAAATATTATTTCTGTTTATTAATCAGTTGAATTAAGATTTTTCATCTCACCAAATAATCTTTATTGTATTGCATTTTACTACGATTTTATATTTGAAAATTATT
Organism: Pogonus chalceus; assembly: GCA_002278615.1. Taxonomy (NCBI): domain Eukaryota; kingdom Metazoa; phylum Arthropoda; class Insecta; order Coleoptera; family Carabidae; genus Pogonus; species Pogonus chalceus. The sequence goes on along the minus strand of NEEE01007799.1, from coordinate 41,195 downwards.
AATACGACTGTGAAATTGAAAATCAATAGAAACATTAATTTATAATTCCAAATAAAATCGTTAAATAAAAAGAAGAAAAACTAATAAAAAGTAAAAGAACTAAAAGATGCGGGTATTTAATAAGAGATTTTCTGTCAAGCATTATGATTTGTTCGATAAAAACAAAGATAATTTTCCGTTGATTTTCTTCCTTAGCATTTCATTACTTTTGTACTTATGTACTTTATCGACTTTCAGGAATTGAGTTCAATAATGCATATATTTGCTTTGAAAGTTTACTTTAGATTTACACTTAAAAGAGATAAATTCCGATTAGTTCAAGGGTGCAATAATTAAATGTAATCTATAAACTATTCCTTGTTTAGATTAAAACATTCAGGATATAGGTCGCACGAACTTTATAAAGTTTAAGTGGTTACATCATGGTGAATACTTAAAATTAATTGCTTTAAATTTAAAACTAGTTTTAAATTTACCAATTGTTTTAAAGTTTTCGATGATTGTTACGTAAAGTAATAGTTTTTTTTATCTTTTGAACTTTTAACATTTTTACAATTGAAGCAATCGTTAAAAATACGCTTTTCTTACAATTTAAAATAAAAGAAATACAAAAAACTGTAGTGAAAATCACATTATTGTTTTAAGTAAATTTAGTTTATTGTTTAAAGATTGAATTATGATGTTTTAATGTTTAGAAAATAAAAATTCTTGAGAAATAATAGTTCTTATTGTTAGACAGAGCGCTTTTTATTTCATAAATATCTTAAGGAAGAATTTTTTTAAGTGTTAAATAATAATCGAATAATTTGAAGTTATTTACTATATTATTGCACGTATTTCAATTATTATTAAAAAAAATTAAAGTAAAAATATTAATATTTGGAGCCGTGGTAAACCTTCAAAAATAGGCATTCCATGGGCGCCAGTCGTGATCAGTCCTTAAACAAGGTAGAACAAAATCGTTTAGATTTCCTGAAACTATATTAGATTGGTTATCGTGAAGCGTAGGTTTTTTTGAAAACTCAAAAAATTGCAAAAATCTTTGTGAGAAAAAATCTAATAATTTATTTATAAAAAATCGAAAAATTAAAATATCAAAAAAACCTATGCTTCATGATAGAAAAAATCGTTTTACACATTGCCGATAAAGAATAAACTGATTTCATTGAAAAGTTCCCGAGAAAAGTGGCACCCAGTTTAAAATAAGTGGTTTTAACAAAACGTATTGTACGGCCTTCACAATTCTTCTTGTATCTTTGCAATGACTTCGAATATCAATAAACTCTTTTAGAGCGTTATTTTAGACAGTATAAGGAATAGATTTATGCAAAAAAATAAAAAAAAAAATAAAATTATTTTTTGTAAACATTCAAGGTGGGGTCCCCCTTTAAGATATTTGAAATAGTTTTATTACGAATAAGTTTATAAAAGTTTCATTTAAGAATGTTAAACTGTAATTTTATTCCGGCCTGAATTTTGATCTTAACTGCGTTTTTTATTATTATTGATTTTTTTATTAATGACGCTGATAAATTTCCTCTGAATTATATGCCGCTGCCTCTTAATTAAAAGGTAATTATTCATTGTTAAAAAATTTAATTGCCTAACCTTTTAATTCTTTCATTAGGAGGATTATTTTACAAATGTGTAGCCACATTTTGAAATTAACTATGTTGGAACTCTATCTCAAATTTAATTTTAATTATTTAAATTGATAAAAAACTTCCTTAAAAACGGATTTTATTTATTTTGTAGAGAAAATTCATTAAAAATTTTATTTCATTTGGATAAGATATCAATCGGAATAATTATAAACAAAAAATACAAGTTCAAACCGTGTACCTTATGTTTTCTATATGAAGTTACAATATAATTTAAATACTAAATTTTGTATACAAAAACTGTAAACTTAAATATAAATTTATAAGATTTACTTTTATTTGTGATATTTTAAGATAATCACTTGCATCTGTCTTTTACAGATAGAATAAAACTTAAATATATCTATATTTTACAATTAAATAATAAATAATTAAGTATAAAAACTAGTTAAGAAATAGTTGTCTTTTTATGTAAATAAGATAATTACAAATATCTAAATTTTTAATAAAATTCTTTACATTATTTGATTAAAAGGAACCTTTCTACAAATTACTAGTGTCACCATGAAAATGAAATTATTAAATCTAAAAATAAATGCTTCATTTATTTAATGAAAATTACGTATATAAAGAAAATGTTACTTTTTAAGTAATTATTTTTTCGTAAATTACTCTTAAAGTACCTTGCCTTTTTATTGCCAAAATATCAATACATATTGTATTATAATTAAAATTAGTTTAAAGTATAGTTATTAAAATTTTTATCTTTAAAGGTAATGTGATAATTATAAGTAAATTAAACTTTATATTTTAAAGTTAACTGAACTTCCTGCGTAAAATATCTATAAAATTCAATAAATTTCTAATATTATTAAACATAAATAATAGTATCTCTTATTTATTTATTTAAAGTCTTGATTTTTCTTCCCTTAAGTGTAGAACATCATTACATTTTTCTTTTCTAGCTTCCTTGTCTGTTTAGCTTTCGGTGTCGGGCTTATATTTTTTCTTTCCTATTTGATTGGTTTCGCTTTGTATGTTTTTCGGCTATTCTTTCTTTTCCTATTCTGTTTACTTATTCAAATCATCTCATTTGACTTTCTTGTACTTCCTGTTCTAGTACCATATTTTATAAAGTTTCATTTATATGATTTATTTGCATTTTTCTGCGTTTTATGCAGAAATTGCATATCCGGTTTTTCTTATTTTTTAACTGTTTGTTTATAAATTTCTTTTAGAAAATTTCATCTTTGAGTACTTAGAAACTTCTTTTCTTCCAAGAATTCATGGTTCTCTCCGCGTTTACTCTTTTTCCTATCATTTATAGTTTCTTTTTCATTTAAAGTTGCTCCCAAATGTTCGAATGTTGTGTCTTTATATATTGTTATTTATTATTGATGTTTTTGTTTTTGTTTAATTTATTAGGATTTTTTTCTAGATGTTTATATGATGTTACAAGTATTTTTTGGTAGATCCACATAAGATCATATCGTCTGGGTAGAATAGTCCAGTCCAGTTACCTATACTTTTTATATCAATTTATCGACTGAAACAACACAAATTTTGCGATTATATTTTAACAAAAAAGCAGCACAATCCTATTGTTACTATGTTATTTCAATTAGTTTGTTTAAAACAAAAATGATAACAAAATTTATAACACTTTTTCTCTATAAATTTAATGAATGGGATATNCATTAATGATATTTCATAATATAAAAAATTTCATTGTATTGAGTCGTAAACGTATGTAGTCTATAATATATTGCTGTCGTTGTTCCTGACATTGATACAGTGCTTATCCTGTTGGAAATGACATGTGCAAAATATAATAAAGTGCCTCTTTCACTTGAAGTATCTTTTTGAGCATATAGATTGTAGATTGTACAAATATAACTATATATTTCTTTAAAATTAATCATCAAAGTTGTAGGAGAATAGCGTTCAAAGTTATGATAATATGAAAAGGGTAATTCATAATAATACAACAAAGTTTTGATTCTTAACTTTCAAAGTAATGATTAAAGAACAAATACAGAAATGATTTATATAAATTTAAAAAAATGGTAATTAAATAATAAGAGATTTATTTGTTGTTTTATATTATAGTTTTAAATACTAAGGAGTCTTACTATAGCATCAATACTTACATATAAAAAAAAACGTTTAATATTACAATAAAAATATTTTTATTGCATTTTGGCATCAAAGAGTTAATATAGAGTATTGATCGTTACAATATAGTAAGACATGTACCTAGTTTGCTCAAATTTATAAAAGTATGAGGCATTTTACTGTTACCTAAAATTAATTTCGAATTTCTGTAAGAATAAGATGAAGCTTGTAAGATTTATTAATACCTACATATTCTCTAGTAGATACAGATGAAAGCAAACTAAATATATTATGTGTATATACTAATAAAATCTATAAAAACTAAGCTATTATATAAATATAAATGATGAAAAAAATCTACAAAGAAACTGGTCTTGAAAATAAAAGGGAAATAGTAAATATTAGTAATAGTAAAAAATCTATGAAATATCAATTAAAAAATAATAAAAAATCGAATAAAAAGTATTTAAAATGTTCAAAAAACTGGTTCAAAATAGACTGGACACAGCTAATAATTCTTATAACTCAATTTTTTAAAGAGCGATTCAAAATTAATTGAAGACAGGTTAATGTAACGTTTTTATGAAGATTTAAAAAATAATTTGAGCAATTAAGTATAAGTTAATAAAATATATTCCTAGAAACAAAGTTAGTCTTAAGAAGAATCATTTAATATATTTATAAATAATTAACTAAATTTTAGTATGTACTATAATCTAAGAATATATTCTACAAATCATATTTATCTGATTTATTATTACCTAGTTTTTTAGATAGAATATTTGATATGAAATTATATTTAAGTGAATTATTAAATAACTTTTTCAATTAGTGCCAACATTTAAATTATAAAAGATAATCCATTTAAACTTCTATCATTTTTAATTTTTAATTTAAAATAAAGCCAAAGACATTTACTTAGTTTATTCAAAACATGAATATTCACAAAGCTACAGCGCATAGAGTTAATAAAAATAGTACGTATGCATAAAAACTAAATTTCCATATCACATGTGAAAGCGGGAAACAGTATCAAATAAATAAAGGGAAATACTAAAATCCGCCCATTGAAATGTTATCATTTACACTTTTAAGCAATTTAATACATTCAATTTATTAGAGTATAAAGTTATAATTTTTATAAAACTCAGTGTTATTTTGTTATTTGAATTCTAGTTTATAATTTATTCTAGATAATATCTTTTTGCTTTATATATTTCAAATATAAACATTAAACTTTTATGTTGTCAGTTAAAGTAATAAAATGTTTATAAAAGTATAACAATTGATTTTATTTAGGGTTCTACGGATATGTTTTAAGTATTTTGTAAATTATAATAAATAAAAAGTTCTTTAAACTCACGTCTTTGTATAAGAGTGGAAGCTATAGTCGGCGCCACGAAACAATGTAATTGCGTAAACATTGTACGTTTACATGGTACGGCCCTGCGAATCTAAAACGTTTTATGTGGTCCAAAAAAGCCGTTGTTGCTATATACACGAACGATTTGTAAAGAAGTAACTGATGTAAACAAAATTTGCATTCATTGCACACATAATTTTTCGAATAAAGTTGTCTTACTTCATATTATTGAGAAGTATGTCAACTAAGCGGTAAGAAGATGAGAAAGGTAATAACATATGTCGAAGTAAAATATCTGTTTATTATTATGTAATTATATTGATTCGTGGCGACGACTATAAGTAAAAATCTTTTACGTATACATACTTATGCTAAGTGACTAGTCAAAAGAAAAGTATTGCCTGGTGATCTTTTACCAAAATGAAGGTATGGCCTTAGATATTTTTGAAAAATATTTTAGAAATGGTATTTACTCCGTTACATTGACATATTTGCTTGAAATTTTTAACTACTTTAATAATATCAATCAACTTTATAAGAAAAAATGAAAATATTTTGTCAGCTACTAATAAATTAGGAATTTTTAGAACATGCTTTCTACACGTTATATTGTTTTCGGAATCTATTTGCTGCAGTTAATATGTTGAATCACAAATATTCGTTATATTGAATAGAAATGTTAATTTCTTAATAAATATTATATTATTAAATAAAAAGTTTTGAAGTTCCTGAACAATTTTAAATTTTAGTTCAACCCGCGTATTTTCTTTTTTCTATAAAAAAGTAATTGTTTTTGACTTTAAATTTGTATAAACTAGACTTTTCAGCATTTTCACACATATAACTAAAATGTTTGAGAGACTTAAAGATAATAACGAAGAAATAAACAGTTTTACAATAAACTATACTTGATGTTGTTTTAGCAATTATTCGATCCGTAAACTTTAATTTTTAATCAAAATATTATCATTTTAATTTTTATTTTGTAAGAAATTTATAATGTAGTAAGTGCTCAGTATTTTTTTAAAGGTTATAAAACACATTTTCATGATTTTTTCAATTTATTATTTATAAATTGTTTCTAATAAACTCTGTACATTATTTATTAATTTTATTACGTTTTAATAGCTACCGTTTTTGTTTTTTTTTTAGACATAAATAAATAATAAACAAACATGACATGTCATTTCATGTTTAACTACAATTTTAGTGATGTATAAGGCACGGAATAAAATAAATCTAATATTTTGAAACATTTAGCGCAAATAGTTTTTATTCTTTTATACCAAAACAATATTTCAAATTTACTTTTCATTTTCTAATATTTATTTCAAAAGCTTCATTAAAAAAAAAAAATGACGGCCAAACTGGTAGACTGTGAAGGACAAATTTTATTTACAGGTTTATGTTGTGCTAAAAGTATCGAACAAATAAAATTGGGAATATATCCTACATTCATGTACTAGAATTTTTATTATTTCGCTTACCTTTTCATTTTTGTTTTTAATCTTATTGTTCATGTTTTAAAGGATTAATTAATTTTACTCGGGGTTGTTTTGTTCGCATTCAAATAAAATTCTCCAAGGAATAATTTCATAAATATGTTCCGGCAAAAAGTTTTTATTTCCATACTTTCTTTATATTGTATTGAAATCTGTTAAATGCATTAATATTTTTAAAGTTTATGAAAAGAAATAGAATATTTTAATTTATTGCATCGGAAACGATATTCATAAATTCAATAATTGATTGAAACAAGCAATGCAAATTGAATATTTAATAATATTTTATCAGATATCTTTTGAATAAAAGAAAAAATTTAAAATTTATTGAAATGGGAAGCAGTTTTCAAGGAACAAGTTCAATAAATAGATAAATATTAAAACTGAACCAAATTTGATGAATCTTAAAATGTTGCTGGAAACTAAAGAAATAGATGCAAAAATAATGAGAGGAAACAAATTTGTAGTTAAATCGAACAATGAAAAAACATAAAACAGTGATACGACTGATAGTAACTTAAGTTATGAAAAAAGAAGATAAGATTAAAAGATGAAAAAGAGAAATATAAAGAATTATGCACGGAATTCGTAAAACAGAAAATATATTTTAAAGAAGATTCAAATAATGCATTTGTATAGAGATGCAAGAGTAAGATAAACATTAAACGTACAAAGAATTCGATGGATTGGCCACGCATAGAGACTTCCAAATAAAGAACAACGAAAATTATTCTGTGAGCAGGTCTAATTGGTACAAAAAGAAAATCAAAGAAAACGTGGATTATTGATACAAAGCACAAAGAAGTAAAGTGAACTTGGACCTGAAATTAAAAAAGGGAAATGTTTTTTTAAATATAATAGTAATAAACTTTATTGAAATGAGAAAAAGAATGCAAGAGATATAGGAAAGAGTATATATACGTTCAATTTACTTTTTTTTTTTATAAATAACAGGAAATAGAAATTTTGTTTAATTACCCAAGTAAATAATCTCAAGTGGGCAATATATTATCAGAATTTAAAATTTACAATATTATATACTTTATATTTAATTTACTACTTACTATAAAAAGATTTAACTTAACTTTAAATTAAATTTTTGTAGTTTTGATTAAGATTTATTGAAAACAATAGAATATATTCTAAATATTAAAATATTTACCAGAAATGACAAATTAATTCAATAACTGGTTAACTGGATAGTTTTTATCATAGTTTTTTTAAAGTATCAAGTTTAAACGATATCAACTTTTATTTATTATTTTAACAGGTAACGAGTAATGCATATAAAAAATGCTTCAAATTTAATATTTTGAACGTGAAATGTCTGGGTGGCTTTGAAAACAAAATGTAAGAATGTAAAACAATCGAATGAATAGAAACAAAAACGATATTTATTTTTATGTTTGGCATATTTTGAGAATAAAATTTATTGAGTTTTGAAATATTTCTCAAGAAAATTATTTGTACATGAACTACTGTTAATTTAAATATTTCGGAATTACAAAAGTAATATATTATAGAAATGATTAAAATTAATTTATTTTTGTGAAAACTTTTAAGTAGATACTATTTAAAAAATAATAAATTTTAATATATCTATTTTTGTTAATAATCTATGAGAAATATTCTGTTATTCACAAATATTGAAAATTTTTATTTTAATGAAGATTAAACAATCAATAATTTTATAAAAAATAATATCGGTTTATCAAAATCCCATTGAGAGTTTATATATTTATTTATCATCGAATTATTTCCGTACTGTATAAATAGATTATAAATAAATAATCTTCTTTACATTTCATGAGCTAAAAGATTTTTTCTATCAAAAATATTATATTTGTCCTCTGAATGTAATCAAAATTAATTAAATATCACGAAGATAATGCTTAAACTCAAAATTTTCAATACTGCGCATCGAATTTCTGGTTCTAATTGATTAATGCTGCTAATTATATTATATGAGAAGCTTCTGAATTATGGAAGCTTACAGATGTTATTATTATTTTAATTAAACTTTTGAGCTTCGATGACAGTAGCTTGATATCGTATTAAAAAATAACTAATATTTGTTTTATAGATTTTGTATTAAATTTTAATTATATTGAAAAGGCTACAAGAATCTAAAACAAGTTATTAGGTTCTCATATTTTAAATTTTATTTGAAACATTTTTATAATTAAAATTAATTTGATTAAAATGGATGCATTTTGCATATATTCAGTTAAGTTATGATATTCTTGTCCTTTATCTTTGCTAAAATTTACATGTTCAGTAGATACACAAACTAAGCAAACATCAAGGGATTTGTTGAAGTAGTTGTTTTCTCAAAATCAATAATTAAATGTTTTCAATAACATATTTCTCTTTAATTCAGGCGTATATAACATAAATTATTTTATATATACTTATAATTTTGCCTTGTTTATAGTCTGTATATAATAAATTTAATTTAAATATTACGATACTTTAAAATTGAATATTCTAATTATGAATTTTGATTGTACTACCAGTTAAACATCTCAGAGTCATTTGAAACTATTGAAAGAATAATTTAATTAAATATAATTAGTGATAAAGTCAAATGATAAAAAGGTTTTTTAGTTTTGAAGTATTATTTAAAAATATCAGGATGACCGAGCTTTGATCGGGATTATAGTTATTTTTTATTTTTAATACAAAATCTTAATTATGCTAATAAACTTACAAGTAATTGATACTTTTCTTAAAATCTCTTTCCACACTAAATTACGAGAATGATATGGATTCTTTTGTGATAAGAGTACTTTAAATGTATCTGGCTTCTTAATTTTGGAAAATTACACCCAAAGACTTATCGAAGTATATTTACTCACCGTAAAAATGACCAATGATCTTAATGTAAAATTTATTAAGTTGCACAAATATTTTTCAATTCGAACACATTTTCTAAAAGATTATTATATTAGTAAATCATTCTCCGTTGCTTAGCTATTCGCTCTGTGCGTAGTCATGGTGGGGGAAGCCAAATTCGACACTAGCATACGTAGTGGATAATTTAGGCAATACAGGACGGTGGCTTTAATATCCTAGTAAGCAAATACACGTCAAAGTTTTAGTTTTATCAAAATTTAAAAAATATGGGTAAAAATAACCATCGAAATTGCTGTGCTGTAAGTTGTAAAAATACAAGCATTAAAAATCAATGTAAATTTGATAAATTTCCAACTGCTTAGTTGAAAATAAACCAAAAAAATAAATGGATAGCTGCAGTGAGACGTCAAAAGTAAACAGTACCATAACCTTCAATATTTGACGTTTATTTATGTTCATGATAAAATATTACTTGTTATCTGACATATTTTAATATTTTAAAAAGATTTTGTGGCAATCTATTATAAAAAGAAATATTTGTAACATTTCTTAATTTTTAATGCAGTATTGATGGATAATTTTTTACTTTGATTATAAACGCATTTGCACATGTCATGTGTTGTTTTGATTTATATGTCACATCGGTGACATATCGCGCTGAGTTTATCTAACATTAAAAACTTAAGTGTTTTAAATTAATTGTTCTCCAAATTACTTATTTGATAGAAAAAATATTATTAAATTTTAAATTACATTCAAAGAAGTAGTGTAGGGTGTTGCATGAACTGATGCTTGACGTATAATTCGTGATTTTATTATATTATTTCCATATCTTTGACGATGTTCTTCAACATCTCTGACGTGATCTGCTAGGTACAGATTTTTACCTTTGATCATTGTCTGAGGTTGAAATTTGATGGCATGACTGATTGATTGGAAACCTATCTTTATAGCTATGTCCATTTTTTACAATTTTTTTACAAACTGTCATTCGATGTTGAATTAAAAAGCTAAGTGACACCGTCCTTTAGTTCATATGTACTATGGCGCTGCAGTCACGCACACAGCGAATAATGTCATTGTCCCGTTATACATATATAAAAACGGTGAAAAGGCTTAATTGATTTTTTTATATATTAGACCCTAACAGATCAATTTTTAGCCCTTAATCTATGATTTTTATCAAAATTCATAAAACCCTTTTTGAGAAACCGAGTACTGATATACAAATATACAAGAATAGCTTGTTTAATGTTACAAGATTAAGTATATAAGAATATTATATGTTTTATTATTATTATTTTTTAATTTGGTAATAAAAACTCATTTTATTGAACATATTTATATTTACAGGATACAGCATTATTTTAGTTTCTTCAGAGCTATTTTCCTGTAAACAGAATATATAATAATTTATATAGTCTAATATAAAGTGTACAATAAAATATAAGCAAATATGAGATATTTTTCTTTTTAAATTAATTGGCTATTTAAGTCTATTTGTAGTAAAATAATGATTTGCTTTTATGAGATATTTTAATATTAAAAATTAAATAATAAAATATAAATATTAAAATATATTCTTTTAGAAATTAATTATTTTGTTTAAAATACAAAAAATATTTTACTAGCTACGTTTATGTGCATAAAGTTGTTTTTGTAGCTTTGCATAACATATTAAGGGGGGATTACAGTCTAGACGGTCGTTTTCTACCGGTTTTTCAGGAATTTTTTTTGGGTGAACTAAAACACTTGGGACCTTCCGCTTTTTTGCATTTTGTTTATTGTCTAAAGGAGTATAAAATGGAATATTTTGAAGTATGTGGTTCAACATGAACTACCCCAAAATGGCGACCGAATGGGACCATGTCCGGCGCGTCAGCCTGCACGGGCGAAAGACTTTCGTCCTTTGCTCAATCTGAGACACAAAAACAAGTAGATATTCTTAATCTGCATTAAATTCTACGGAAATTATCGA
>NEEE01007639.1:0-33613 GCA_002278615.1 Pogonus chalceus | reverse complement strand
TAAAAATATTTACAAAAAAATAATCATTTTATTTATTTGTTTTATTTATAACATTAACTAAATACATAAATAAATAAGGTTATTTCAAGTTTTTCATTCAATTTTGTTAGTTATAGTTGGGGCCACGAAACAATGTAATTCCAGATATTTCAGTTCGACATACGTTATTATCTTTTTCATTTTTATAAAGCGTTCATGTATATAGCAACGTACGATGATTATGCAATTACATTGCTTCATGTTTCCGACCGTATTTTCTGTTCCCGTGGTCCGTCGTTATAAGCGGTTTCTACTGTAGTATATTTTACCTTTTTGAACGTTATATTTATTCGGTTCATACTGTGCAATAATATCCTTTGCTCTAGTTGTATTCGCATAAGGGTATAAAATTTCGTTAAGTCTCGGATCACGTTGTGTTTTATTTAAAAAATCGACTAATTGTGCTGCTGACATTAAATGTCGTTTATTAGATCCAACACTTTTAAACAATATAAATTTTATTATTAATAAAATCGTTGATTTATTACATTTATAAATACTTACAGTTCATCAAAAACTTTTTCAACCTCAGATCTTTGTGTTAAATTTTTATAAAAATTAAAAAAATCTTCAAATTGAAATTTTTGTGGTGAAATAGTATCATTTTTCCCTGATGGAAGCCCTGAAATGTCCAACGCTTTTTCTACGCGTTTTCTATCGTCTTTATTTTGTGCGAACATTTTAATTATACTAAAATAAATAGAAATCGTTAAAAATAAATTGTTTTTAAAGATAATTATTTAATAGAATACAAACTTTTTAATAGGTATTTTTCCACTTTTATCGACCATTAAAATAAGTTTTGTGTGCGCTTTTAGTAACAAGTTATTTGTGCTATTATTTAATTGTGTTAAGTTATAACATAAGCTTAAAAGCTCGTCTGTCCATTGTTGTGCTATTTCTTTTCGTGTGCAACAGAAATTTATAAAATTTAAATTAACAAAATCGTATCCCCAGCATATGGTTACTGTTTTTTCTTCTAATGTATCTTGAGATCCCATTGTTACTATTTGACGTAATTTTGAGTCCTATAAAATTAGTAATTACTTTAATAAATATATTTAATTGGTTTTGAAGTTTTACTTATCAAGTAAAAATATATTAATTCGATAGAAATAGTTCATTTTTATTTATAAACAATTTTCAAAATCAAAATTTAATAAATTTCCAATTGATTGGCATAATTTTGAATCCTATAAAATTATTATTATATCTTATAAAGTTATCAAAAAGGTTTTCAATAATAAATAATTTACAAAATTAAAATTTTATAAATGAATTGTAGAATTCCCAAGTGTTTGATGTAATTTAGAATCCTATAAAAATGTTAATTACTTTAAAAAAAAAAATGTAATTAGTGTATAAAGTTTTATTAATTAATTAAAATACAATTTAATAAATAAATTCGATAGAAATAGTAGTCAAAAACATTTTTATTTAATAAATAAATTTCAGGATTCCCAAGTTTTGAATCCTATAAAATTATTGATTACATACATAAATATCAGGTGTCTAAAAGTTTTCGTTAGGCCATAATTTTTTTCCTAATAATGTTAGAACAAATATTTAAATATTAAAGTTGTTCAGAATTGAAATATGCATCTAATGAATCATTTTTTAATAATATAAGACAATTCTGTTACGAGGTACAGAGAAATTAAAATTTCCTTCTTTAAGAAGTTTACAGAGTGCCATACAAAATAAAACAAATAACTTCTTAACACTTTGTATTCTTTTAATTGTTATTTTAATGTTAGGAAAATTAAAATGATGGGGATCTACTTCGAATTAAAATGAATCCGATATGAAAAATAAGGCAGATCCATATAAATATTAATTGAGAATTGTGGTTTCAAAATTATAATAAATAGTTTTATTAAAAAAAAAAAAAAAAAATAATGTAATTAGTAATATTTTTTTGAATAATTATAGTAAGAATAATCGTAATTATTAAAAATGAAATAAAATTAAAACAAATTCATGAAATGAATGGAGAATAAAAAGAATAGCATAATTAAAGCCAGTCTTTTCCCTCATATAAAATCTATTTTTAGCGTTGCCATTCATCACTAGTGCTACAAAACCTACAATTTATATTATCGACATTTTTGAGTTCATAATATTTGACGTATAGCATTATATACTAGTCAAAAAATTATATGTATTTATAATTACAAATGTTTTAAGTTTTTATCATTATTATTACTTATGTAGGAAAAATAATTTTAGACTAAAATTAATAAATAATAATGATAAGTAAATTTATTATATGTATATACACATAAAAAAATAACAAAACAATGTTTTGTTTTATCGTAAATGAAACTAATAAATAAATACATATACCTGAACTATCATCGATATAAGACAGTTCAAGGTTCCAGTTAAATTTTAATTTTGTTTACACTGAATTTTCTGTTGTTTTCATAATGCTAAAAATATAATTTTCAGGATATTTATTTTTAATTCAACATCCTTTATGTCATTTCATAAGTATTTAATAATTTCCTTCATTTTATGAAGCTACTATAATTATAATATATATTTACCTTGGGTATTTTTGCGTATTTTCCAGTTCTAGAATCTCTAATTGTAGCAATATCCAGTAAATCCATTTCATGATTTTGATCTACCCAGTATAAATAGAAGCCATTTGCGTCTATTCGAAGTGTTACAGGGGTTCCTACTCCACAATCCTAAAATTTATAATTGTTTTTCTCTAACTGGTTGTGGCGCATCCACCAAAAATCGCAGGCTTATATTTTTTTAGTTCCGTTCCGATTCATTTACGCATTTTTATTTTACATAAACGCATAATAAAAAAAAAACAGTTCTTTTATGTACTAAGTTAAAAATATCTTATTGTCTTCTTTACAAATATGTACATAAGAAATTGATATATATCAAAGGTATATTGTCCTGATTTGACCTTTAACTATTCCTTTTTTTATAAAATGAAAAGAATATATATATATATATATATATATATATATATNATATATATATATATATATATATATATATATATATATATATATATATATATCAAATATATTTAATAAGGTAGTAAAATTTGGGCATGTTTTTGATAAAATTCGAAATAAATAAGTCCAATTTTTGAAGTTGAGCTATAATCAAGCGATGTTGGTTGCTGTAAATCAGGGGCGTGTTTTCTTAATTCCAAATAATACCCGGAGCTGATGGCGCTGCCCGGAACAAGACCCGGACCCGGGAAAAATCATAGAATTTATGAATTTTTTTTTAAATATACATTTAACAGTGTATTTATTTGAAAGGAAAATATTTATTAATTTAAATAAGATTTTTCTAAATTGATTGTTGAATTTTCTATTGGAGGGCTAAATTTATAGGTACTCACTTCGTCCCATTTAATAAATTTTTCTCCATCCTGTAAGGCTTGCGGCACTTCGACTGGTTTAAGGGTAACAGCATTCATGACTTGAGCCCCTTTCGGGGTTTGCCCCGCTGTACTCATGACTTCGAGGAATAATACACTTAAATTTCACTCATCATACACAGAACACACATTAAAATCCCGATGAAAAAAAAAATAAATAATCAGATCTTTATAATAAATATTGTCACTGTGACATAGAAATAAAAATTCTATCAACTGTCATTGTAACAGTTGAGATAAATTTAATAAGAATTGTTTTGATTTTAGAGATTTTTTCCACATTGTACACTTACACTGCAATGCGATTATATTACGAACGATAATTATGTGGGATTTGCGGAAAATTCAACACTGGTACATAGAACATATCTGGAAGTTATTTTACAAATGATTGAGAATTCAAGTTAATAAATTATGTTTGAAGTTATTAAATGTATTAGGATGTGAGATATAAGTTTGTATTAAGTGATGCATTTATTTTAACTATTTTATCCACTATTGTATTTACGATGAGTGAAATTCTAGGAATAGGACGAAACCATTTATACATCTAGTTGTCGAACATCACTGACAATCGACGACAATCTAGCCCTACTGAGCAACCAGCTAACCAGATTATCAGTTCTACCAACCAACTACATATAATATATAATTTTATATATAAAATTATATTATATTTTAATACACTGAAAAATTGAAATTTTTACGTAAAATGCTCCGTTAAATTCTTCATTTTTTAATTTATCCTCAAAACAATTATATATTTCTAATTGTTTTGTTGACTTCTTACCAATCGTTCAAATAAAAATATATAAATACCAAATAAATAAAACTAAAAACAGGAAAATAATTAATAAATNTTAGATATATGAATATATTTTAATTATTTAATAAAAATAAACCATAATAGAAAAAAAAAAATAGATACAAAACACGTCATATAATATTTTTTACTTGAAAATAATACATTTTTATAAAAAATAATCCCAAAAATATTTGAGAAAATTCTTGACAGTTCTTATTAAGCATGCGTAGATAGTTTTCCAATAATCTGTATGTTTTGATTGGTTAATCAAAACTTAAGGCTGGTTTCACATGCAGAAACGTGCAGAAACTTCAAATGTCAATACATCTAAAATATTTATTATTAGCTGAATTTATTGTTCTTCTAGAAAAATAAAACTCATTATTATTCCTACATATGAAAATAGGCAATGAACGTAAAATAAAAAGATTAACGAAACGGTAAAAGTAATAATAATTTTAATGACGTATCGAATATTATGTGAATGCAGCTTTATATCTTCAATGAGGTCATCTACTACACAGCTGTTTATTTCAGGTTTCAGCTGATTGTCGATTGTATAGTTTTCATTTTGTGCAGTGTAATAATTGACGAAATTCTTATTTGAAATGACTGTTTTTTAATGTTTACTGCAGGTTTGTTATGTCTTATGCATTTGCCAATAGTTTTCCAACAGTTACAATTGAGTTTATCGTAAATTTTACCTGTAAATGAAAAGTTATTATCATCAATTCTTTGTGCATAGAAGGTCGATTTCTGTCGTGACGCAATAATCTAAAAATTGTTCTATATTTCCTGGGAACTATTGCCAAGAAAATAATCATAAAAATATATACGTAAATTAAGAATTTTCCTTAAAATGATATATTTTAAAATTTCAAGGTGACACGGATTTTTATATAAATATATTATATTGTAAACAATAAAAATATTTTAACATATTGGTTTATAAAAATATTATTACATAAACAACAATTATAATGAATATATTGTATTAATTAGTAGGTCGAAATATAATTTTTTTAATTGAATTAGTAAAAGAAAAGCGTATGTAAATAAATAAAATTGGTGTATGTTATAGTTAGTGGAAATATTAACAATATTACGTACATACTTTAATTTATTGATGCGATTATAGTGTTTGTTGTTGCCAAGAACACGCAACATATTGGTGTTGTTGTATTTGTTCGTCTTCTGACGTTCAAAAGTTCCTAATCACGACGGCGTTTATTAAAAATAAGCCTGGCCTCAACGGGTGAGTCCTCGGGCGAAGACGCTGGTGCAGAGCCGCCGCGCAAAAAGTCCCGAAGAGACGCTACCTTACAACACGACGACGCGCACCAGCTACAGTCTGTAGCACAAACAACTTCAGCAACAGGATCATTAGCAATGCAACAGCAACCGCAAGTAATACATTAAATAAAAAATAATAATAAAAACACTTATTTAAATAATTTTAAAAACACATATTGAGTGTACATGATTCATTTATAGCCACAATCAAACGGTTGCTCCGTCCGTAATGGAGCTGCTTCTTGTTCAAACGGCTCTGCACCTGAAACAAATGGCCACGAAGGTGATGGCAGTGCTCAAACAAACGGTGAAATTAGTCCCACTGTAAATATGGACCGAACAAATCAAGATATTGTCCGATTAATTGGACAACATTTAAAAACAGTTGGTTTAAAGTATGTATTACGCTATAAATAACGTGATTGTTTTATTTTTAAGTTCTTTGTGTTTATGAAATATAAAATTAGTTTCTTTGTATTTTATATACATTCACTTGTTTATTAGTCATTTAAATTTGTTTATTTTCAATGCGTGCTTTGTTTATTTTATTTAAATACATAAATTTTAGTCGAACTGCGGAATTATTAATGGTCGAATCAGGATGTCGTTTGGATCATCCTTCGGCTGCGAAATTTCGTCAACATGTTATGGATGCTGACTGGACGAAAGCTGACCATGACTTACAGGAATTGAAGCCATTATTAGAGAATTCACAAAGTTTAATTGTAAATATATTCCAATTTCATTTCATTCCTTTGTACATTTTTTATTTTATCTATATAGGAAATGAAATTTTTGCTTTTGGAGCAAAAATATTTGGAATATTTAGAAGACGGACGTGTCTTAGATGCCTTGCATGTTTTAAGAAATGAATTGACTCCTCTTAATCATAATACCCAGCGTGTTCATCAATTATCATCTTACATGATGTGTTCAGGAACCCAAGAATTGCTTACCCGTACCAATTGGTAATTTATTTCAAATATTTCATTACTAAAACTACATAGTTTGTTTCAAATTATATAAGAAATTATTGAATATTTTAGGGAAGGCAAAGGTTTAAAAAGCCGTACTGTTCTTATGGATAAATTACAAACATATTTACCAGCATCAATAATGCTACCTCCAAGAAGACTACAAGCACTTTTAACTCAAGCAATTGAATTACAAGCGCAAAAATGTTCCTACCACAATACCACAATTGGTATTGGATTAGAAACTGTTAGCTTATTGGTAGATCATTGTTGTCCACAAGAAAACTTCCCAACTTATTGTATTCAGGTACTACAAAACGATTTAAAAAAACATTTGATGAATAAAATAATTATTTAATTGAACAGGTTTTAAATGAACATTGTGATGAGGTCTGGTTTTGTCAATTCTCACCAGATGGTACAAAATTAGCAACTGGTAGTAAAGATACAACAGTACACATATGGAATGTACATCCAGAAACATGTACCGTATCTTTAAGTCATACTCTAGAGGGTCATAGTTACGGAGCTGCGTATTTAAGTTGGTCACCTTGTAGTAATTATTTAATTGCTTGCGGGCCAGAAGAAAGCCCTGAAGTCTGGTTGTGGAGTTTAGATTCTAGTAAACAGGAAAAATTATTAAAAGTATCTCAGTCACCGGAAGATGTATTAACATGTTGTGCTTGGAATAAAGATGGTAGTAAATTTGTAGTGGGTGGTATACGAGGTCATTTTTATCAATGTGATTTAGAGGGGAATGTTTTGGATTCGTGGGAGGGTGTACGTGTTAGTTGTTTATGGTGTAGAGATGATGGAAAAAATATTTTAGCCGCTGATACGCATCATAGAATTAGAAGTTATAATTTTGAAGAATTAAGCGATTGCAATGTGTAAGGATTTTCATTATTTATTAATTGGTAATGTTGTTAAATATATTTTTTAATTAATAGTTTACAAGAAGAGCATCCAATAATGGCATTTACTGTAGATAAACGTGATCGATTAGCCTTATTAAATGTCGCTACACAAGGTGTGCATCTTTGGGATTTAAGAGATAAATGTTTAGTGAGACGGTTTCAAGGGGTTACACAAGGACACTTTACGATTCATTCGTGTTTTGGCGGGGTTAATCAAGATTTTATTGCATCGGGAAGTGAAGATAATCAGGTATACTGATTAAAAAAACCTAAGTTAATCAAGTTATTATTAATAATTATCTTATTAAGGTATATATTTGGCATATAAGAAACGAACAACCAATTGCAACTTTAAGTGGACATACAAGAACAGTAAATTGTGTTGCTTGGAATCCTGTATATCCACATATGTTAGTATCCGTATCAGATGATTGTACAATCAGAATATGGGGACCACGCGATAAAGTGCCAAAACCAACAGGTATAAACAAATAATTATTTTAAATATTATTATTATATATTTTGAATAAATATTCAGTGTCTTCAACATCAAATAGTAGCAGTGAATCATCAAGTAACGGCAGCAGTAATTGGAATGATATGATCTCCTAGTATCTTAGTTTGCGCATAGAAAACTTGTTCAATTAAATCAAGCAAATAACAAAAAATAGCACAGGTTTTTTATTAAATAAAATCAATAGATTTTCAATCAAGTGTATCGAGTAATAATCGTCATTGTTCATTTTAAAGACTGATTAAAAAAACATACACGTGCGTCTATATAAATATTATACCGTCTTAATATATATATTAATTTTTAATTATGTTAATTATTATTATAATTTACGAATCTAAATTGAATATACTTTAACTACTCGATAAAAATAATATTGTCTAGTGTACATAATATATTATAACAATACTATCGTGTATTGACACATGGTAAAGAAATAATTTGAAAATTGTGGTGATAATACAAATATTCTCTTTACATTGAAACCAATAAATATAAGCATTGAATATAATTTTAATTTATATTCATAGATACAGTAAAATAATATTTAGGTTTTTGAAACATAACCTATTTCATTATTTACTAGTAATATATCGATAATAAAAACAGAATCTGATTTAATATGCTTATGCATCGCAAAAAAAAACGAATAATATTATTAATAGGTTTTTTAAATAATCTACATATACTTATATTATATTATTTTAAAAAATAGCGTTTTTATGTCGTAAGTTTTGTAGCAATTAAAAACATTTATGTGTTATTTGTTTAAATAATGACATTTTTATATATAAAATATTTTTTAATTATAAACAAATGGTTTTTTGAGAATATATTGTTTGTCAATAATACATATTTTTTAGTTTTACTATTAAAATTATAATAAAAACAATTAATAACACATCTATGATTTATAGATTTTTTTAATTATTTATCAGTATAATCATTCGTAAATAAATTTTATTAAATGAAGAAAATAATACTTAAATATATAATAAATATCTGTACATCAAAAAATGCAATATTTGCAACATGTTGTGCTTTACTACATGAAATTATATATTATTTTTCTACTAGATGTATGTTTATTTACATAAGGCAACAAAGTAAATTTTAGCTTGAAATAAGAGAAGCAGTAATTGTATGTTGTGAAGTGATAATATTAGAAACACTATACTAAATAAGTATTGTGCAAATGTAAAATATTGGTTAATGTTTGAGAAGAAAGAAAATGTATCTTGTTAGCATAGAATGGATCGTATTTAATAATAATAAAAAAACAGTGATTTTTTCAACAAATTATAATAAATAAGGCATATGTACCTATCATTATAATTTTGAATTTTATTAATAATATATAATACCTTTTTATTTACGTTATTCGTTGTTACTTTAATAAATAAACAATTTAATTTTATAATTTAAATATTAGACAGTTGGTACCACTGAAATGTGTCATATTTGATATTTCCATAAATAGAAATTTCTTTGATCGTCATGAATTACTACCAAATGGAACATTAATACGTTATAAGTTTTATTTTCGTTAGAAAAATGTATTGTTTATAATCGCAATGCTTCAGAAATATCCAAAACCAAGTTATCGAAGATATATTAAACAAGGAGCTAAAATATTATTCATTACAGAAGCAATTGGATTTGTAGGAAGTTACGTATTGTGGTACAGATTAAACACTTCAAGAGGTAATTATTCTTACGAATGAAATATATCTTTTATCTTATATGGTAAATTGTAATTTTTAGACTTTCGATTGTATATGCATAATAATTTTTCTAATATATTGGATGGTTATTATAAAATTGGTGAATTAATAGATAGCGAAAACAAGTGCCGCTCCTTAGATTTGACAATTTGGGAAAAAGAGGGTAAAATTATTAGTTAAATTTATATTTATGGGTCGCGTTAGTCAATCAATATTTTGGTTACTTGGCACTGGTGCATTAGGCTATACATTGTTGTTAGTAACATCTCCTGATGAGAAAATTATCGCCCAGGTATTTCATATTTAAATTGTCATTCGATAAATTGTTAAATTTATTTAATTATAGAAATATTCGGATCCTTCTGGTCCAAAATCAGAAGCTTTGAGAAAAAAACAAGCAATTGTTGATACAATACGTCTAGCTGCTGAAAGTAAAAACCCGTTATATCGACAAACAAAAGATAAAATTGAAGAACAATTAAAATCAAAATAAACAACAACATGGACGGTAAACTTATTATAAATAATAACGAAAGAGTCGTCGCAAATTTATTAAAACGAGAAACTGAACGACAATATGAAATCCAAAAGAAACGGAACGAAAAAAAACTAATCAACCCTGAACACGAGCAATATAATTATTTCACGCAAATATTCCAAGAAAAAGTAAAACAAATCGAAATATGGTTGGACCAACTAAACACTGTAGAAAAAAATGAATTGTCGTTTGAATTTGATAAAATTTGGAAGGAATTACACACCTTACAAAAATTTGTAGGCGATTCTTTATTATTCCTACGAGAATACGATATTAAAATATGTCAAAAAAATTTACAAGATATTGAAATCAAAACTAGAAAGTTAGAAGAAAAAATGGTGCCGAAGAAAAAATTTGGATTTAAACATAAGAATAAAAAAATCCCATCGAATCAAATTCAAGGTGTTAGCAAAGACGAAGTCGATAGTACATCAATTAAGAAAAATATAACCAACTTAATGGATAATAATTTTTTTGGTTTTAAAAACGAGAAAAATCAAAATTTAATATTAAGCGGTGATTGTTTATCAAAGAAAGATATATCGCTACAAAATTTAGAAAAATGTCTTGTTAAATTAGATGGAACTGCTAGTACATTACACATGAGTAATTTACAAAATTGCGTTGTACTTTGCGGTCCGATAGAGACATCGATATTTATAGAAAATTGTAAAAATTGTAAATTTGCGATTGCTTGTCAACAATTACGATTGCATTCTTCAATTAATTGCGATATTTATTTACACGTTACTAGTAAAGCGATTATAGAAGATTCTAAAAATATTAATGTGGCCGAATATAATTATGAATATAAAAATTTGGATGATGATTTTATTAGATCTAATTTAGATAGAAGCACTAATAATTGGGATAAACTTGATGATTTTAATTGGCTTGTTTTGGATAAAAAATCACCAAATTGGAATATTTTAAAGAATCCTAGTAACTTTAATTGGCGTAATTTTCAAATGAATTAATTTATAAAAGCTCTTTTCACTATAATATTTTGTTAGTTATACAAAAATAAAGAATAAAATGATTTAATATTGAATATACTTTTAATTTTCGTATTCTATGTAGAATAGTATATCTGTGAATTCGTTGGATCAAAAATTGAGCATATTTTCAGTTTTAACAATACACTAAACCAAAAATCCCTTATTATTTCATAGGGAACTTTAACAACTGTCATTTTTTTGACATTTATATTTATAAATGACATTTCATAAATTAAAAGTTTTAATGATAACACGTAAATAAAACAATGACTTTATACATTATGTATTTTTAAATATAATTCAGTATATAAAGTTTTGAAAATGTAATTAGAAAAAATGGCGACATTAGAAAAACCAAGAAAGGTAAAAATATTTTCCTTTGTTTATAAATTATTGTATATAAATTGATTTGTTGTAAATATTATTTAGAAAAAAACTAAACAATCCGTGCCTTCAAATGCAAGTAAAATTAAAGAGGAACCCAAATTAGAACCTTCCAAAATAATTGCTGACAATGCAGTCGTCGAAGACCCTTGTTGTTCTGAGAACATTTCTGATAATAATATTCTCGAAAACGCTGATATCAGCACATCAGACAACGTAATAGCATTAAAAACTACAACATCTAAGGTTGAAAACGTAGAAATAAAATGTGATACCAAAATTTCGGACTTATCAACAAATATTTCAAATTTAGTTTTACAAAAAGTATCCCCACCTTTAGTATTAACATATCCACAATTACCAAATACTGAAACTTCGGAAGAAATTAAAATTCAAACCGAAATACCTAAACAAAAAGAATTTATAAAACCATACACCCAAACGCAATTAAGCGCATTTTACAACAATCAAGAAATTCACGCTTCTAAATTATTTATTCAACAATTTATTGAAACAGAATTGCGCGGCATAAACGCGAAAAAACATCCATTATATGAATTAATAACAGCGTATTTAAAATCAAAAGATAAATTAAAAGAAAATTCGTTAGAATTAAATCAATTAAAAAGTGATTACAAATCATGTCAAAACCAGTTATGGATTATCGGATCTGCGAATATTAGCGGTAAATCGCAATGTCAGGATAATTGTTCGGTAGTAGGAACACATAATTATAAAACAGCGAAATTTCAACGAAATTTACTAGAAAGTTTAATTCGTATTCAAAATAAAATTAAACGTTTAACAAACGAAGTTTATACATTGCATTCTTATAATTGTTCTGTACTTAAATTAACTGTATGTATTAAAATAAAAATATGTTTAATAATTAAATAATTAATGTATAAATAATTTTAGATTGAAAATTATCTTGATACAGTTTTAAATCGTTGCAAAGAAAGCTTAAATTTAAATACTAATTCTCAAGTTGCGCTGTTAGAACATCAAGTTACAGATCCAGCAATTGAGTATGCATTGCGAGAGCTTAGATTATGTATATCGGTGTTATTTTATTTTCAACGTCAATTACATAAAGATAAAAGTTTAATTTCGGAAACTAGACAATGGTTAAGTGATACTATTGCGATACTTTTGCGAGTGGCTAATTGGCAGGATCATATGTATCTTTTAAATCATGTACTACGATGTCCGGCAGGGATTAACACCTGGGCTATTAGTTATATTCAGGTATTTTTATATTTATTGCGTAAAAAATATATTTTTTTAAATGTTTATTTGTTAGATTCCAGTTGCGGCGTATAAAAATAAATCTGAAGATACTTCACCTTTTTCCAATAAATATATAAACCATTTAGTTGCTGTATTGAGCGTTATTTTGTCTCCTGTGGATAAACGAGATGCTTTCCTGGAACAAGTAAGTCAAAGTATATTTTTAATTTCGAACAAAAGCGCGTTATTTTATTGGTAAAAAAGGGCAATTACCCAAAAGCTTCTGTTAATAAATTTGCCCCAAAGTCTTTAAAAACAATATTATGTGTATAAAGAAATTAATATAAGTTTTTTTGTTCACTAAAATGTTTGTCACTTAATAATAAATAGAATTTTTTGTTGGTTATCAATTTAATTTCAAAATAATGGAGAGTTATGTTGGCAACATTGATTGATACATCCCTTTAAGAAGAAAATGATGTACCCAATTTCACATTTTCTAACTCAACACAGCTATATTATGCGTCTCTCTTATGGGCTAAAGGGGGAATTACAGAGGGCTTACTTAAATACAGTCTTTAAAATAATATAGTGTAAAAAATGTATTTTTTTATTTCAATAATACGAAACCCTTAATTTTTTTTTTTTCTGGGCTTATTTCAGTCATAATGCTCCTCTCTCTCGGGGGCGTTAAGGGCTAAAAGCACAGTTGCTCAGGCCCCAGTTAATAATGGATCCCAAAATCTCGAAAAAATTAAAAAACGATTAAATTCATATATTATTTAATTTTAATATTATTGGTGCAAAGAGGAAAATTATCCTGGATTTTCTTTAATAGGGGTTCTCTAACATTGTAAAGTAAATATTTTTTAATTATTTTAAAAATATTAGAGTACTCAAATTCACGTTTTCTCAGGGCTCATTATAATCATATCGCGCCCCTTATTCGAGCTCGTTATCTTATGAGCAAAAGGGGTGATTGCCTAGGGCCCCCTATAATAGGGGGTTTTGAAATTTATGAAACAATATAAAGCGAATAAAAATGTATTAAAAAAAAAAAATAATATATACTATTGCTAGGGCTCATTACAATCATATCGCGCCTCTTATCTGGGCTCATTATTTTATGGGCAAAAAAGGTGATTGCCTAGGGTCCCCGTTAATAAGGGGCTCTAAAGTCTCTGGAACAAAATAAAGCGAATAAAAAATAATGTATTTTTTTAAAGAATTCAATAATATTGGACTTTTGCTAGGGCTTATTACAATCATATTGCGCCATTTATTTGGGCTCGTTATCTTATGGGCAAAATGGGTAATTGCCTAGGGCTCCCGATAATATGGGGCTCTGAAGTATATGAAACAATATAAAGGAAATAAAAGATAGAGTACTTTTTAAAAATTTAATAGTATTGGACTTTTGCTAGGGCTTATTACCATCATATCGTGCCTCTTAATCAGGATCTTTATTTTATGGACAAGAAGAGTAATTACCTAGAGCTCTCGTTAATAAGGGGCTCCACAGTCTCTTAAACAGTATAAAGCAAATAAAAAATTATATATTTTTTAATTTGATAATTATTAGTTGGAGTTTTGCCAAAGCTTTTAACATGCATCCCACTCGAGCACATTATCCTTTGGGCAAAAATGAAATTGCTTAGGCCCCCATTAATAGCGCGACTTATTGGGCAAATAATGAATAAAATATATAAATTTTTATAAATTATTTTTCAATTTTTTTATCAAACTTCAATCAAATACAAGATTTTACGGAAGTCCACTATATTAATATTTCAAATAAATATATTATAACTGATATTAATTCATTTATTATTAGATTTTAACAACTTTAAATGAACCAAACGACGTAATAGCAGAAAACTTATGGGTACTAGTAGACTCAGACGGTGAATCAGACGACGATAACAGCTACGGAATTTTATCCTTAAAAGAAAACGATTTAGTTTCATTATTAAACCAAATACCATTGGACGATTTATTCCGTATAATGTTACTTATCGAACAAAAAGATAACCAAGATATATTTAACGTATCTTTATTAACCGAACATCATATTTTAAGATTATTCGCATTCAGCACAGTTCTTATTCAATTAATAAACAATGGTTTAAATACTTATTCAACAATGCGATATAATCAATTCGCGAAACGATTATGTCGTTTAATGAGACATATTTTACAGTATGTTTCTGATGCTTGGGAAGCATTTAAATCGACGAATTTACTTCAAGATAAAGCGATGTTAAATCGCTTACAAGTAGAGTTTGATGCTTTCTTTTTGAGAACTACTATTTACTTATTTAAAACACGTACACTTGGTTCTTGGCAGTTTTTAGCTATTGCACCGTTTCATGTTGTTTCAATAAAAACTTTATGGAATTTCTTTTATATGTTACATCAAGAGGAAATTATAGAAAATGATTTTGAGTTGATTGATAAATTTACTGCAGATATTGGTAAATACATATATAAAAGCTCACACTGAAAGTCGGGCAAGCATTTCATAAAAGTTGTAGTTCAAATACTTCAAATAAGTCAAATATTTTTATTTTAACTGCTTAAATAGGTCGAACTTACAGTAAAAATCGGATAAATAAAAGAATTTTAAAAATAAATATTTTTTGGACAGATCATTTTGCTTCCACACGGCCTCAGTTTTCTTTAGCATTGATTCAACAAGTTTTTACAAAAAGACATGTTATTTTTCCTATGTCACTTTTCAGGGGTTCTTTATTAGAATTTTCTCTAATTGCCATTTTTCTTCTCAGTACATCCCACAAATGTGTGATAACATTTAAATTTAAGGGGACTGTCCAGGTATTTTTAATATTTTCCGGGAATTATAGAAGTTCTTCTAAAAAAAGGCATCTCAATTTTCCTTCAATCTTCCTTTAAGGCTTTTTCGGGTTTCTTTATTAGAATTGTGTCTAATTTCCATTTTTCTTCCCAATACACCCCACAAATGTTTGATAAAGTAAATTTAGGAATTTAGCATTTTTCGGTTATTATTTTATAATGATGGATATATATTTCGAATCGTTATCTTGGTAAAATATAAAACAATCCAAAATAATTCATTTTTGGGTAATGCCGCTTCCATAATGAAGCTCTTTAGATCCTCTTTCTGGGTGGGATCAGTCCTCATTTATTTCATCTTTGCTCGCTCATTCTTTTCCATTTTCTTTCCTTCCAGTTTTAATACCAGCTTTTCTTAAGTCATCTACTTTAATCTGGGTCTACCTTGCCTTCTCTCCCTTCTGGAAACCATTGTACCATTGATTTTATTGTGTCTTTTTCATCCGCTCTCCGTATGTTCCCTATCCATTTAACTCTCTGTTGTTTTATTTACTTTATCTTATTTTCGATTTCTTAATTCATTCGCGGTCTATATTCATTTTTTGTTATTTTTACCTTTCCTAATGTTGTTCTAAATGTTTTCTTTCCATTGTTCTCAGATTTTCTGCGTCTTTTTTGTTATTGTCAATGTTTTAGCGCTATACATTATTATTGGTCTTTTATTGTTTTGTAAATTTTAATTTATATTATTTAAAGTAACGTTTAAAATAATAAAAAATATTTCAAAAAGTTGAACTTCTATAATAGGCTTGTCCGACGTTCATTGTGAACCATTGCAGCAATTACATTAATTTCTTATTTATTAAGTATTTAATAATTATAGATTTTAAAGAAATGTTGTCTGAAACATCATTAAGACAACAATTTTGCGAACGTTTATGCATCATGTCCGCGGAACAATCATATTACTTATTAAATACATTTGGAAATATGATAATGGCAAGATCAATTGAAGATAAAGAATTCATTCAATTTGCTACTCTTAATTTATTACAAGTAAGGCTACAAATAATCGAAAATTAAATTAAATTTATAATTAAATTATTTTTTAAGATCGGTTTTGCTAATATTGAAAGTTTAGAAAGTTGCAGACGATGCGCAGTAATTTTATTATCAAATATAACTGGACGATATCCAAATTTAATTTCTGATATATTATCGTTAGTTAAAAATAATATAAGCGAGTTAGAACAGGTAATAAAATAAATTATTATAAAGTATTTCTTAAATTAAATATATTATTTTTTAGTTACAATATTTATTTTCTGAACTTCCGTTATATTTATGGCAACCAAATGAAAAAGATATTGATATATTATCGATTTGGTTATTACAAAACCCGATAAATTCAATAGAAAACTTTTTAGCTAGAAAAATACTATCAAATTTAAACTGGGATTATGATTCGAACACTTGCCAATTATTTTTGCCGTTAGAACTTCATCGTAAAATCGCTGTTTTATTATTACAAGCAATTGATAAGTTAACTCCTCAAATGGATACGTACACATTTCTAGATGGTTTTAAAACGCAAAATACTGTTGAAAATAATTTTATTAAATTCGTTTGGATGTTAATGTATCAATTACGATTGCATTCAATCGATAGAGATACATTCAACGTGAAAAATATACCAGAATTAATACGATTTGATGTAATTCAACGTGGGGTTAGAGAAAAACAACCTTTGGCATGTTATTGTGCTATTGCAATGACTGATATTGGACATTTACTCCCTTTAATTTGTTCGGAAGGTTTAGCACAACTGGATATTTTAACAACCGGTTATAAATACGACGCTGTACTAATATCACTTTATTATATTGTTCCAATGTTTGTCGATAATAGCGAAACGCTTTTAATGTGCACAATTTTCCAAAAGATTATTCAAAATTTATTAAACGCTGATAAAACTTATTATAAAATGGCTAAAAGTATTATAAGTGTCGAATTTCCTGGTACAATTTTAAAACATTTTGGGAATTTAATTGAATTACACATTCACAACCCTAAATGGTTAGTTTAATAATTTATTTTAGAATGATTGTTATAAAATTAATTAAATGATTTAAATTTAAGGTATGATTTAATTATTTTTTGGGTTAAATCTTTAATATCGATTCCATCTTGGAATAATAATACAAATATTTTATATTTATTGAATATAATAGTGAGGGCGGCATTTTTTATTCCTGAAAAATATCGCACAATTGAAAATGTTTTTAACGAATTATTAGAAGTAAGTATTTTATGTTGAAAGGGTCGAATTGCGCTTATGGTTAAACCTACCAATAATTCTTAACACAATTGTACTATAAAATGAGCGACCTCCCCCTGGGGGGGGATCGAATTGGCATACCATATAAAATTTTCTATTTTCCTATTTTCTGCCGAATTATAGCGTAAAATTTATGTTTATGCTCTAGGTCTAGGGCTAAAAGTGATTTCACCATTCTTCCAGAAGTGGTCTTTGTACTATTGCTCGCCATTCCCTTCTGTTAGTTGCTTTTGTTTTCCAGTTTTTAACTTTCATAATTTTCAAATTCTCTTCCAAACTATTAATACATCTTGTCCTTAGTCTTCCCTTTCTTCTATTTCCTATTTGTTTTACGTCCAAAACTAACTTAGGTATCTTATCTCTGTTTGATTTTTTTAATATGTCCCAACCACCTTAGTCGCTATGATATTGGGAGTTTTATGCGATTCTTCTAATTCTTTGTTCCATCCCTCTTTAGTTCTTATTCCTCCATAATTCGCACGTAACAATTTTTTCCCAATCTTTCAATTTTATCATCTTCTGTTTACTCTCGAGGTTTCACAGGCATACGTGACCATGGGTCTTATAACTGTCTTATACATTCTTTGTTTTGTCTTTTTTATACGATTCCTCTAATTGTTTGTTCCATCCTTCTTTAGTTTTTATCCCTCCATAAATGGCACAAAAATTTTTTTGTTCCATCTTTTAATTTTATCTTCTTCTGTTTTGTTAAGTCCCCAAGTCTCACAGGCATATCTGACCGTGGATCTTATAATGTGGGTCTTCTATATTCTTTTTGGACACATGCTTTGATTTTATAAACTTTATCAAACTTCCGTACTTCCGGTTACCTTTTGAAATTATTGCTTGAATTTCTTGTTTCATTATGAAATATATATCCAAACTAAATGTTAATTTTGATAAACAAATTTCATCGGTCACAAACTCTCCCGAAATTTATGATTCTTCCAATCCATCGGTCAGCGATGGGATTTAACGAGCAACTAGTTTCTAGATTAAATCTAAATCCTTAACCGTGAGCGCAGTTCGGTTCTGACCTTTAATTTAATTCATTCAGATATAATTACTAATTAATTTAATATCATAGAAAGCTACAGATAAAAATAATAGTTCAAATTCATCGTTATTATCATGGGTACCCCTTGTCGGTAATTCACAATCTGGTGGATCTTCTTTATTATTACAAGGTCCTTACGGGGCTCCTACCGAGCCATGGTTGTCTTATTTTATAATTTCATTAGAACATCAACATGTTGAACTAAAAACTGGTCTATGGCAAGAATTATTAAAACAATTATATTCAACAACAGGAAAAACTAATGTAGATAATTCATTAAAGGTATTTATTATTAAATTTGAATATTTTCTTCGATTTAATAGTATATATTTATGAATAGAAAGCTGCAAATGTGTTAAAAGTACCAAGTTATAGTTCAAATGGACTATGTATTTACCGATGGTGTCAGTTAGCTTTAGATACACCATTAAACCACCCATTATTACCATTAATATGGCAGAAATTCTTCTTTCTATATTTAGCACGGATTCCAGGGTATTTACTAAACAAATATTATTCATTACAATTATAAATCAAATATATTTTAGTCCAGAAAATCATGGATCAGTCGGTAGTAAATTCTTCGACGGTGTTGTAAATACAAGTTTTTCTAAAAAATTAAAAAAACGTTTACAAGAATCGGTGGAGTATTATAAAAATAAAATCGATGAAGCGAGTAGCTCCTCGCATTCAGATGATGCAGATGGGAATACTGCAAGTACAAGCAACAAAAGAGAGAATAATTCAATAAATGAATTAGATAAACGATGTTTAAATATATTTAAAGCGTATATTCTATGGTTAGAAGAACCAATTTTAATGGAAGCAACATTATATTTACCATCACTTCCACCTCAATATGAACCGAGATATTTATCTGTTATTTTACAACAAACTATGGTATGTAATTATATTTATTATTTAATTATTTAATAAATATAATTTTAATAATTAGAGTCCATGGGTTGAATTAATAAACTACGAAATAATACAAGAATCGTTTATAAAATCACGCAATGAATGGTTAAATCTTTGCAACCGCTCTCAAAATAAAAAATATAAACCACCACTACAAAAAATGGGGGGTGATGAATTAAAAAATCCGGTTGATAGAATTTTACGTCGATTAACTGCATATGATAAACCAATTTCTGCTCCGGTTATAAAACAAACTGCGAATTTAATTCCAATAATTAGAATTTCAAATGCAGAATCTTTGTCGAATACTTTACAACCGTATATGCAGAAGTTACAACAATACGCTGAGTATGTAGTAATATTAAATGAAATTAATCAAATAAATATTGAAATGTTTTTTTAAGGATATATTCGTTACAAGTTTCTGAACATATTGCGTTAGAAAGTCAATATAAAGATTTAGTTTCTCAGCTTTATTCGAATTTTCAAACGAAAATTACCATGAAACGTACGTGTAAATCAACTTGTGCAGGTGCTGGAGTTATAGCTATGACGGTAATTTATTTATTTATTATATTAATTAAGGATATTAGAAATAAGGATAGAGTTTAGTTTTCACGGAGTAAAATGAGAAAGATCGTAACGTGGTTCATATTTTATGTTTGGCAACGTTGTATTTTCCTAGAATGTAGCCACGAATCAATGTAATTACGTAATAATAAGCAGATATTTTTCTTCCACGTTTAGTTGACATAATTCTCACAAATATGAAATACGTCGCAACTTTATTCGAAAAATTATGAATGCATGTACGCAAAATCGCGAGGCTGCACTATGTTAACGTATAATGATTACGCAATAACACTGTTTCGTGGCGACTACATAGTTGCCAAGTCTAATATAAGAGCGATTAAAACAAAATTTGAATTTCAATCTAATTTTTTTCTTTTCAATGATCAGTTATATGGCATTTTTAATATATCAATAATTTCTATAACTATTAAACTATTATTTGTGGTTTTTTATACTAATTTAGCTCGAGACTTATTTTATCTTAACTTATATTCGATTTTCTATAAAATATAACGATTAATTTAATTGAGAAATTCAATTATATGTAATATTTCAGTTTTGTGAAGCAAGAATCAACGAAAGCATTCAACATCAAATGCAAACAAATAGAAATAATTTCGCAACATTATTAACACGTTCTTTACAACCCCCGTTATTAAATATGTGTATAAATTGTGCATCGTTTGAACAAACTGCTGATTTATTACAAAAACAATTAATAAATTCACTTCAACAAAATGATAAACAATCAGAAGAATTAATACGAAAAATCGGAGTAGAATTTTTTTATTATATATTCTCATGTGTCAATGAAGATTTAAAATCATTTCCACCTACACATCAAATGATTCATAATTGTTTAGAAAAATTAGGAAACGGATTTTTATTAGGTATTGAAAAAGAAACAATTCGTTTGTGTAAAAAAATCTTACAAGAACCAACAAGAAGTTCTTTGTTAACTCCACATTTTATTGGAAATGATTTAAGTACTAATATATTTTTACAATTATATCAAGAAATTTGTGATAAACTAGAAAATATGCCTGAAATTACATTTGCGTTAATATCAAAGGTTAGTTATTAATTAATTTGATATAACAATATTTATTAAATTATTAATTTAATTTTAGTTTGATATAAATAATTGGTTAACAAAAAAATCTCCACGTTTAGCGGACCGTTCTAAATTTATTCAGTTAGTTTTTCAATCATTATGTAAATTAGGAATAAAACCGACGAATCAAAACACAAATATTATTGCGTTACATGAAATATACCGTCAACATTTATTATCAATATTTCGTTTTGATTTTCCGAATCATTACGGAGAAATATTGGTTCATATTTTACAATATTCTGGTCAACAAACACTTGCGGTAATTGTTTGGCTTGATATAATTAATGTTTTATCAAATCCGATTATAATGCAATATCCCACCGGTGATAATTTTAATTTAAAAGATTCCTTGCGTCGAAATGCAACAAATCAAAAATTATTACATCAAACGGAGTTAAATGAAACTATTGCATTACTAGCGCGGTATTTTAGCAATGAACGCTTACAATTTGGGTTGTACGGATTATACCCGAAATATCGAATGTATATTGAAGTTATTTGTATATTTTTGGGACAAACGGTCCACGCGTATATTGTATCAACATTAAATTCATATAATGGCGAACTAGCTGATAGTTTATTAAGTAAATATTTATGGCCGAAAGTAATTGAAGCATTTGCACCATGGTTGATTCCTTATTCGATTAAAGAATGTAAAGATACTGCAACGTGGATTCAACAGTTAACTGATGATCGAGCTATTTTATTACCTTGGATTCAGGCTGATATAAATAATGCGCAGAAATTGTTTAATATGTTTATTGAATGTATTTTATTTATAAATGATACATTACCTGGTAAGATAATTAAATGAAATTAATGATATATTTATTAATTAATTTATATTTAAGCTTGTAATACATTATATTGTTATTTATGGCAATTTTATGCAAGCCATTTTGCGCATTCATCCATAAAAGAACATATTTTAACTGTTGTACATACGTGTTTATCGCAAATAAGTTGGGAGCGATTTTGGCCGTCTTTAACTGACTTAGAAATTATGTTAAAGGTATAATTTACATATAAAACTATCGATAAATATTATATATTTATTAATTTCCAGGTAATTGATCAATACGTACCTGAATGTCATACATTTTTAGGAAAAATATTCCTAGATATAAACTGGAATTCTTGGTTAACACATTTAGTCCAACATACAAATAATTATCAAATTACAAGTAGGGTACATCATTGTTTGCTTCATTTACTTGTGAAATTAAGTAACGAACCATCTGTACGATCAAACGCAAAAGCTAGAAAATTATTAGAAAATGCTTCGGAATTTAATACATGGTATTTACTGGATATAACTGCCCTTGAAAATGCTTTAGATTGGTATATTATGAGCTGTGATCCTAGAGTTGTATTTATAGATGATAATTCAGGAACTGTTAAGCAAATAGATTACGCTGTTTTTCGGTAATTTATTTATCACTTATAAACATATTTATTTAATGAATATATTTTAAATTTATAGATTATTACGCGTTGTTTCTTATTATGATCCAATTGTAAATACAGAAATAAATGATACAGCGCAAATTGTAAAAAAACGGCAATGCTTTATGCGCGCTTATATTAAATTATTAATTAATTGTTCAAGCCGATATAAAAATTTAGTTACAAGTAATCCACAACAATTTTCAGTGACTTTAAAATCACATTTAAATTTTTTGGAAGTTATTATCAACAGCGGTAAATACGAGGGATGAGAAAAATTGATGTAGAGATAAAACGCTTTATTCAATAACGATAATATTTTGAGTTTTGTTCCATCGTTCTGATTTTCTTGTACCATATTTTTGACCGTTTTTTTACGTAAAAAGCCTTTAGACGGAGACCGAAGAAATAAAAATCTTTTATTCAATTTGGCAACGATGACTCTTGTTACGTTATTAAGATTTTAACATTTTTCAACATACTATTCAATATTTTTAAGTAAATTTTTACCTGTTTTACATCTTCGGATAGCAAAAAAATCTTCTCACTGAATGTTGCTCCTTTAAAAATGAGCGAATATTAAAATAAATGTGCTCTTAAGATTGTTAACTTGGTTGCTTTTGAATGAACTTTTTTTTCTCTACATCTCTTTATCTAGTTAATTATTGAACATCCCTCGGATATTTTGTAATTTATATTTATTTTAGTTCCCCAAGATCGCAGAATTACTGAATCAAATATTCTAATGCAAGAATTCTTAATGATTGTAAATAATGCATCTTTATGCCAAATATCATTAGATTGTATAATCGAATGGTTAGAATCACAAAATTTAAATAGTATTTTACTTCATTCGATATTACAAACTTCTGCAATTGTTATAAATAACGTTGAAGCTTTAAGCTTAATATTAGAACACGCTATAAGCTCGTATTTTAACGATAATTACAGTTTAAGTGATATAACGCCACAATGGAAAAATTTAATTGAATTATTAAATTTTGGTCCACCGAAACAACAACCGTTAGAAAATACGTTAATTAATAACGGAAGATTATTAACTTTATATGCGTTATTATTAAAAAAAATTAAATGCTTAGAAGATGATGATAAAAAAGGCAATGAAATATTATTGGAAACTGTTGTGCATTGGTTAAGTCAAATTAAAGCAATGTAAGTTATTTATTTAATTAATAATTAATTAAAAATAATATTGTGTATATTTAAGAGATGTAATTGAAGCAAAACTACCCTTATTATGGTGTGAAATAATTCGTTTATCTTTAAAAGTATGTCATTTTGGAAACGAAGAAAAAGCTGCTAATTGCTTACGAAAATTTGTTCATCAGCATTTATTATTAATCGCTGAAAATAAAACTGGAAGTACAGGAAGTTCCGGTTGGGGTAGAGGTTTATTAGGTGCTATAGGACTTATTAAACAAGGAAATGTGACTCC
Organism: Pogonus chalceus; assembly: GCA_002278615.1. Classification (NCBI taxonomy): domain Eukaryota; kingdom Metazoa; phylum Arthropoda; class Insecta; order Coleoptera; family Carabidae; genus Pogonus; species Pogonus chalceus. Next base: position 9,060 of record NEEE01007639.1, on the reverse strand, counting down.
ACAGTAATTTATAACTAAATAAATTAAAATAACTAATAAATTAATTAAATTTTTTATGTGTAGTTGTCGCTTTTTATGTAAATGCTTAGCTGGGTATATTCTGGCACAATTACCAGATACTAAAGGTAACCCAGCAACTGTTAGATGCTTCAGCGGCGCGTCAGGACCTGTCGGTCAACCAGGAGGTAATACAGAATGTGCTAAAGTGCTTTTAAAATTAGATTCTACTGGTAATTCGACTGAACTTAAAACTTATGTTGAAATCTCTTTGAAAAAGGTAATATTTAATTATATTTTTGTAAGGTGATTACTCTGATAATTTTGTTTTAGATACAAGATCCGCAGAATTCATTAAATAATGCTGAAGAGTTTTTATTTGGATTAGTAAATGTTTTTTATACAAAACAATATTTAAAAATAAGTTTTTAATTATATATTTGTTATTTTTATTGATTAAATGAATTATAAAACGTTATTTTTGTATTGTGACTATTATTAAATACAAAATAAATTGTTTATATGAATGTATGAAAATTTGGGTGGATCTAAGCAACAATGTTTATGGAATGTATTTTATTTTTTAAATGACATAAAGTGATAATAATAAATTTTTTATTAAATTATTTATAAACAGGATTTTACACGTTAATGGTTATTAAATAAATTTCAGCTTTAGTACGGACATATGTTAATTATATATAATAATTTATTTGGGATATACTTTGGTTGTCTTTAATTGTATTAGAAATAATGTTGCAGGTAAAAATTAATAAACTGTTAACATAGAGTGGTTCAAAGTATAACTCGTACATGTCGTTAAAATGTATTGTCGGGGCTTCGAAACAAGTAATTGCATAAGAATTAGATATTTTACTTCGACATACGTTATTACCTTTTTTATCTTCTTAATGCTCAATTGACACTTCTAAATAATATGAAGTACGTCGTAACTTTATTCGAAAAATGACTTATGCAGTGTATGCAGGATCGCGAGGCTGTACTATCTAAATGTACAATGATTACGCAATTATATTGTTTTGAGGCGACGACATAGTTGCCAAGTCTAAAATTATAGCGCTAAGACTCTTATAATATATTTAAACATTTATTTGACTTAGAAATCGAAATTAAGTTATTTCTTACTTCAAAAGGATAAATTGTAGTTAGTCTACAGTCTATTTATAATATAAATGTATAAAGAAAACAATGAAACGGTAAATAAGATAAAACAAGCTTAGGAAAAATCTTTACCAATCTTAAGTTGAAATGTATGAAAAATAAAAGCTGATTTTAAAATTACAAAAGATACTAACGTCGAAAATACTATCTTACGAAAACATGATTTCATAGTCGAATAACTAATAAAAATAACTTTAATGTATATAAACATTTAGAAAAAGTTGATGTACGAGTTTTACATTGAGTCACAATAAAAAAAAAAAAATGATTTAATTTACAGGTAAGCGATCAATATTTCTCTGATTGTGATTCATTCTTGGGAAAAATATGTTTGGATATAAACTGGAATACTTGGTTAACATTTTTGGTTCAAAACTCAAATAATTATCAAACAATATATAGAGTTATTCATTGTTTATTTGATTTACTTATAAAATTAACTATTAAACCACCTTCACATATAAACGATAAAGTCCTAAAATTATTGGATAACGCAACTAAATTTAATACCTGGTATTTATTAGATTTAAATGTTCTTAACAACGCTTTAGATTGGTATATTAAAAGATGCGATCCTATTGTTGTGATAAAAGACGAATATTTAGGAACTAAAAATATAGATTACGCTATTTTACGGTAATTTTCAATCAAAAATAAACTTATTTGTTATTTAATTTATTTATTTTAGATTATTACGAATTGTTTCATTTTACGATATTAATCTGCATACAGGTAGAATTGATTCTGATCAAATTATAAAAAAACGACAATGTTTCATGCGCGCTTATATTAAATTATTAATAAATTGTTCAAATAAATATAAAAATTTGATAACAACTAATCCTGAAAAAATGAGAAACACTTTAAAATTTCATTTAAACTATTTAGAAAAAATTATAGAAAGCGGTAATTATAATAATAATACATTTAATATTTCAATTTAAAATATATTTATATATTTCAGTTCCGAAAGAACATAAAAAAATTGAATCAAACATTTTAATGCAAGAATTTTTAATTATTTTAAATAATAAATTATTATGCAAAATTTCGTTGAAAGCAATAAATGAATGGATGCAAACGCAAAATTTAAAAAGTTCATTACTTTATTCAATTTTACAAACTGCTGCAAATGTTATTAAAAATAATGATACTTTAAGTTTAATATTAGAAAACGCTATAAGTTCATATTTTAATGATAAAACTAATAAAAATGAGATTCCTAAATGGTCAAAAGTAATTAAATTATTAAATATTGATAAAATTAAGCAAATTTCATTACAGAATGCATTAGTTGAAAATGGAGGCATATTAACTTTATATGCGTTATTAATAAAACAAAAAAATAATAAAAATGAAACAGAATTACTATTAAAAGCTGTTGTAACTTGGTTACAACAAATTAAAATAATGTATATTTTAATTTTTAATCATATTAAATATATATTTTAATATTTATTATAATTTAGAGATATATTAGAATCAAAAATACCGCTATTATGGTCTGAAGTAATTCGTTTATATTTAAAATTATGCTATTTTGGTAATCAGGAACAAGCCGTTATTTCGTTACAAAATTTCGTTAATAATTTACTATTAACAATTAATAATACAGAAGGATATTATTACGATAGAGTTGAATTAACCTACGAAGAAATAAATATATCTCCGCAGTAATAAATAATTTTATTAATTAGAAAATAAATTAATATATTTTTATATTTGCAGCTTTCAATTTTTATGTAAATATTTAGCAGCATATATTCTTGCAAAGTTACCAGAAACTAAGGATAATTCTGGATTTATTCAAACTGAAGCATTACCCCATAATTATATCAAATATAGAGATGTTCTTTTACAATTAAAGTCAAGTGGATGTTCAATTGAATTAAAACCTTATGTTAAAACATCTTTAAAACAAGTAATTATTTATTATTACTATTATTAATATTTTATTTAGTTATATGAAAATTGTTAAAGCTATATTTTAGTTTTGTACTTATTTTATTATTTATTTAGTTTATTAAATAATTTTTTAACTTAAAATTGTGATATTCTGAGCATTATCTCTAATCTAAAGTTTTTTTTCGCGCAGTTTTTTAATTCGAATTGTTTTAAATAACAAGGAAAGTATCTCTGATGATTATCGTCAATTTTATTGTAGTTGGAATATGTATTAAATTTTTATAGATACGTATTTTTTTTATTTGGAACTATTTTATTTGTAAATATTAGTTAGTTATAATTGAATTCGCAATTTTAAATATTTTTCATATAGACTATTAGCTACTTGGTCGTTTGAATAAAATTGATTGTAAATATGTGAAAATTAAAAAGATGGTCAACTTTGGAAGTTCATTTCATTATCTAAAAACGCTTTTCCGCCGAAAAAAAAAAAAAAAAATAAAAATAATATATGTATCTCTTAACTTTAATGAAAAATAACATAATCCTATCATATTATCTGTTGACGATCATAAGAATTAATCGAATGTAAGAAAAATAACAATTAGTGTTTTACTAAATACCAATCATGGAATTAATGAAATAAATTCTTATTGTTTTAAAATAAATTAATTATAAAAAATATTATTTGGTATTAAAATTTTGTTTTACTAGTTTGTAAAAATAAAAAGAAATAGTTTAAATTATTTAAATAGGTTAAGGGTGAATTCTTAACAACGACGAAGTTTTTAAAGATATTTTACCTGTAAATACTTGTAAAATCTGTGAAGACAATAAATAAATCTAATAAAGCGGTTAATGAAGCTCAGAATACCACAATAAATAAATATTTTTTTTTTTTAGATAAGAGACCCAGAGAATACACTAGATGATGTTGAAACATATTTGTTCGAATTAGTAAATGTTTTCTACACAAAAAAATATTTAAAACTAAATCATTAGCTATATAATTTTATTAATATTATCGATTATATAAATTATAAAATATTGTTTTTTTGTATTATACTATTATTGGATGCAAAATAAATTGTTTATATGTATAAAAATGCAATTTTTAAATAGTTTATTCGAAAAATGCACGGTATAGTATATAACACTATCAGAAATTTATATAAATAAACATTAGATAACATACAATTTAGTTTACAAGTACGTATTGCATATCATCAAGTAAATACTAAATTGCTAAATATTATGGATACAGTATATCGTAATGACCGGGTCTGTATAGCAAATAGACATTTGGTTGCGAATTTTCCGGGAAATTATGTGCAATTACAACTCCACCTTCACCACGATCCATGTATTCAACACGTACACCGACTCCTAACGCCGAACACAGCGCTATTATATGAATATGATCACTTTCTTTAAACATTGGTTCTACTTCTTGATGGCAAAAATCAGCTACAGTACGATCACCTTCGATAAAATGCTGATAGAAGGTGTTTTCTTTTTGTAATTGGCCCGATGTAATTAAACGTAAATACACAACCATATAATCGCTGTAACCTGAATCATTAAACAATTCATGTAACAATTGTAATGATGATTGTTCATCGGTGCAACCATCTATACGATTTATAACATCCATAAACTAAAAATAAACAAATAAAATCAAACTTTAATATAAAATTTATGTATAAGAACTTACTGTATCATAAAAATCTTCAACGGTAAACTGAGGAAAACCTAGTTGTATAAGATTATGATGGCTGTTTTGAATGCGGTTTATAAATTCTTTAAATTCCATTTTATTTTTAAGCATTCGTTCTAAATAAGCGTAACAAAACGCTCTAAAGAAACAATTACCATCAGGTCTAGTTCGGCGAATATGTTTATATTTCGAAGATAAATCTTTTACTTTCAATTGATAAATATCATCACCTGAATACTCATCTTTTAAACTAGCAATTGAATCTTGAATACCAACTAAATCGATACTATCTGAAATCTAAAGCAAAAAAATAATTATTTCACGTTTTATTAGAATTTTTTTATTTATAATACTAACTTCTTTTTCAATTTGACGTTGCTGTTGTAAGATCAATTCATCTTGATTGATATTCATTTGGCAAATAGTATTTTTATTAGAGTTTTCACTTTCATCCCCTGAGTTATCACATATTCGATCAGTTTGCATATTATTATCGTTTTCCATTTGTATATGAAATGATGATCGAACACTATCTTAACTATTTAAATAATAAATATCTATAAAAATATTATAATTATACTTTAATATATTTAAATAAAACTTACTGATTTTTTTTTCAATTTATATATTTTTACTATGATTGAATAAAAATAACAATCGTGGCTATAAACAGTTGTCAAAATGTTAGTGCATTTCTTGTTTTATAATTGGTCCTTACGTAGGGATTTTATATTTTTGAAAGCGTGTGTACAGTTGACAGTTGACATTTCAAGTGAAAATATTTATATTTCAAATTACGCATTTATTTAGTTATTAATATTTATAGTCAGTAATTTAAAATACTCATTATTATAATACGTAAAGTAACGTATAAGTAATATAATATAAGGTAAATTTATAAAATAATATTGTTCTCCCGCGGTTTATTAAGTGCTTGGCGCCATTCTAAGTAGATCTTTCTAGATATTTTAAATAGGTAATGGACTAACCGGTTAATTTTGTATATATAATCATGACAAAAGTTAATAACATACAAGGTTTAATATCTAGACAGTTAGGAAATTATGGTATGTATTCATACAGTTATTATAATTTTTAGTATAGTACAAATTTTATTATATTTTTAGTATATTGGAAAAGTAAAGATTACGATACAGCAATTAAACGTTTAAGATGCTCGAAAGAGGAAGATTTTAATTCATTCCGTTGTGATTTCTCAAATCCGCAAGACACTGATTCAAATGTACCTCTCGAAGGGCCACCTGTGTTCGCATGTAAATTCGCCCCTGAAAGATCAGGCTACGAATATTTACTAGCGTTAGCTAACGAAGACGGTAAAATATGTATCCATAACACCGAATTAAAAGCAAATACAGATGATACCCCAGTTCGTTTCGTAACAAACGCTCACCACAACGCAATTTTTGACCTAGCGTGGATGTTCAATCAAATGAAAATAGTTTCAGTATCTGGTGATCACACTGCTCGATTATTTGATGTAACACCGACATCATTAATCGAAGAACGCATTTTCCATGGACATTTTCGTTCAGTTAAAACCGTTGCATGTCGAAAAGACGACCCTGCAGTGTTCGCCACAGGCTCCCGCGATGGAGCAATATTCGTCTGGGACACCCGGGCGAACCAATCGCAGTTTTACGTCCGAAAACCAGATCGAATCATCGCGAATCCACATTCAGTGAATGATACACCAACGAATAAATTCCGTAAACGTAACGGGAATTGTTTTACTCATGTACCGGGGACGGAAAGTGTTACTGGACTTGTGTTTCAAGATGATATGACACTTATAAGTTGTGGGGCAGGTGATGGACATATTAAAATTTGGGATTTACGGTATTATTCCCATCGCCGCAACCCCCAACCGAAGTATACGATACCCTACAGCGGGGGAATGTCTCATAAAGGTTTTAGTAATTTAATTGTTGATAACAGCGGAGTCAAACTTTACGCTAGTTGCATGGATCATACAATTTATTGTTACAATATTTCTACGTATCAACCCGAGCCGATTATGAAATATACCGGTCATCAACAAAGCACTTTTTACGTTAAAAGTTGTCTAAGTCCAGATGGAAGATATTTAATATCAGGAAGTGGTGATAATAATTGTTATATATGGAACACCGAAAAAAATAATCCTATTGTCCGTTTAGAAGGTCATACACATGAAGTTACTTGCGTAGCGTGGTGTAAACAACCTGATATTAAAATTGTTACATGCAGCGATGATTTACGCCATAAAATCTGGCGAATTTACAACCGTGACATCGATAATGAAACTTTAATTGATTATGAATTAAACAGTCGTGGTTTAGCTCATGAAATTTCTTATAAAAACGAAGTAATCGATGATCACAAAGTTGTTAATACACCCTCATCACGAAAACGTTCTTTATCGTTTCTAAATCGTACACCGCATTCAGAGAAAAAACGCGCGTTTGTTTGTGAACGATGCCAAATGCTAACACCCGGTTCTTTGGAAAGTTTACGTGTTAATTGTGAAAATTGTATGTTTGTTCGACGTTCGGTGGATACCCCAGAAAATAGCAACAAACGAAGTGCACAAAAAGCGTATTTAAGTTCACCGGAAGAAGAAGGCTCATCAGGAGCAAAACGATTTCAAAACAGCGCTAGAAGTAGATTATTCCCTTCTGCACCGCTACAAGAAACATCTACATCAAACACGCAATTAATTGATCATACTGATGGACCATTAGCTACAATTTTAGAAGAAAATAGTCCGGAAAGAATATCACATACAAATACAACAGAAGAATTGTTAGAAAATTTACCGAATTTCGTAATCGACGGCCAAGCTCCACATTTGAAAAACTTCTCTCCGCAGAAAAAACGCGATAAAGATTGGTTGACGAAAATTCGAATTGAACAATCTCTTCGAAGTCAAATGGAAGAATTAAGTAGGCCAACTTCACCGAAGTTATTAAAATTATCTAGTCCAAAATCATCATCACAAAATAGTGCTAAGAAACAGCAAAGAAAATCATCTACATCAGGATTAAGTAATAGTAATAATTTAAACAACGGCGTAAATAGTCCGTTATTAAAATATTTTCGAAGTACAAATAATAAAACGATTACAAGACCGATTTGCGAAAGTACATCTCATTGTAATAATATTGTACCGACAGTAAATGAAAGTACAGCAAGTTCTGTGTCACAAATTTAAATATTTAAGTGTAAAAAATTACTTTTATTTTTTTATCTATTTAATTTTATGAATCAAAATGTATAATTTGTAAGTAATTCGTAGGTATTTTATAATTTATTAAAACAANTTTTTTTTTTTTTTTTTTCTATACGTAATAATATATCTACTTAATTGTGAAATTAGTAAAATAAGTTTTGCTGTGAACAAATTTAGACTGAATAATAGTCTTAAGTATCTATGTAAAAATTTAGATCTGAATATAATAAAATGCTTTTATAAAAAATTGCAATGTAATTAAAATTGTTCTAAAATATGAAAAAATTGCAATTTTTTTCAAACAATAATTTTGTATGAACTAATTTTCCGTTATTTTGTGAACAATTTTAGTAATGTATATTAAATTAAATTCTTCATTGATTTTTACAGATTTTAACTGAAACTTTGGACATGCACTGTTCATTTTCTTATCAATTTAAGAATAAAATCATTATTCCAAAAATAAGCTATTTTTGGCAAATTTTAACCAATTTATGTCATAAAAATAAAACTTGCAAAAATCACTAGACTATAATATAGCGATTTTTCGCAATTTTCAGCATTTTTTTTTTCACATTTTTTAAGGAATAGTTCGAAAGCAAAATAATAAATCAATATATCTGAATTTTTTTACNTTTCAGCATTTTTTTTTTTCACATTTTTTAAGGAATAGTTCGAAAGCAAAATAATAAATCAATATATCTGAATTTTTTTACTTGATTTTGTACACATTTTAAATATAATAAAACATACCAAGAAATTAAAAATACTTTACGTAACCTCTGGAAAATGGCGTTATCTATATGACTGCAAGCAATAACTTTTCGGCACGGGGGAAAATATAGCTTCAATAATTTATACTGTAATAAAAAAAAAAAACAAAAATTTTAAATTTTATAATTAATGATCTTCAGTTTGAACCAAATTTATGAATGAATTTTTTTTATTTGAATAATAAAATTCCTGTTTTCAAAAAAGTATACATTTTATAAATTATTTTCTAAAAAATTTTGCAAAAAGTTTTTTTTTT
>NEEE01007510.1:0-12293 GCA_002278615.1 Pogonus chalceus | reverse complement strand
AAGTAAATATTAAAATCTTATCGTATTTGTTAAGGAAATCATTAAGTAAATAAATTATTATATATTTGATTGATATAATTCATATCTATAAATTAAGCAATATTTATTACTTTAATATATAAAGAATATTATTAATGAATAAATTTGAAAATAAAAAAATCAAAAAACGTTTTTTATCGCTACATATGGCTTTGTTTACTTTTTTCGGTAACATTATTTTATATCTAAACATTTAGCCCTTTTTGCTAGATAACAGCGTCATATTTTGAACATATAAAATCCATTATCATTAAATGATATCATGCATTATATATAATACTAAGTATACATATATGGAATAATGGTTTTTATTATATACATATATACTTTGTAATGAAACTTTTTTCATTTACAAATAATTCGGAAAATAATACACCTAGCGACATCTTCGAACAACCCGTCAAACTATACATATAAATTCTTAGAATTCTGTATTATTTAATACAGAAATGTCATTAGCTGTCAATGTCAGTGATGATTTTTCTTCATCCAAATATTTTATATCTTTACAATAATATCAATCAAATAAACAACAGCAATTTATTCATTAATATTTTACTTTTTATAATATAGTAACAAATGTATATATTTTAAGAATAATATAACTTTTATATATTATATTTATTTGTGGTTAATATAAATAAATAAATACATTTAAACAATGCATGAAGCATATGAAGTTAATCAACTTTTGAAACTCACAGTTCAAATAGAATCAATAACAGCTTATGGTAAATTATTCTAAAAATGTAGCGTATTTTAAGGTTATATTGTAATTCCGTTGTAGATGAAATATTATTAGTAGGCACTAGGCAGGGTCACCTGCTAATGTATAGCGTAGTACCAAGAGCTAGTGATCAAAAATATGATGTACAATTAATGAGATATAATAAGACTTTTAGTAAAAAGCCTATTCAGCAATTAGAAGTTATCCCAGAAGAACATTTACTTATAAGTCTTACAGATAATATTATATCTGTTCATGACATTAATTCTATTAATTTTAATCTAAAATGTGCTGTTCAAAAAACAAAAGGGGCTACATTATTTACCTTAGATGCAAAGGTAATAATTTTTATGAAACTCCCCCGCCCTAGTATTATAAGTAATTTAAAATAAAATTTTAGAAAGAAGTATCGTTAACAGATGAAATAAAAATTGTGATAAGAATGTGCGTCGCAGTTAAACGAAAATTACAATTATATTATTGGAAAAATAATGAATTTCTTCTACTTGTAGAAGATATTATTATTAACGATGTTCCTAGAACATTAACTTGGTGTCAGGAAAAAATATTTGTTGGATTCCGAGGAGAATATACACTATACGATGTAATTACTAAAAACAATTATTTAATTGACTTGTTTTTCATATCGATTGGTTTGTAGTTGAGTGGCAAGCCGCAAGAATTATTTCCTACTAGTAGCAATAAATCATCCGAACCTTGTATTGTTAAATTATCGGAGAATATAATGGCGTTAGGACGGGAAAATCATTCTGTTTTGGTTAATACTGACGGAAATGCGGAAAAAACGAAGGCTTTGAAGTGGTCAGATGTTCCTACAGCGTTAGGTATAATTTTTCAATTTTTATGCGCGATTTTAGTAAAGCGTCTATTATTTTTCGATTTGTTTTAAAATAAATGTAATGTTTAAATAGCGTGGGATGAACCATACATCCTTGGTTTATTAAATGATATGGTTGAAGTCCAAACCATAGAACCATCTGGACTTATTCAAACACTTACCGAGCTACATAAAGCCAGATTAATTTGTCATTGTAAACGTGGTATTGTTTATGTAGCTTCAGTAGGCCAATTATGGTGTCTGCAAGCTGTCGATATAACAAAACAACGCCAGCATTTATTAAATAATAAACAATTTCAACTCGCTTTAAAATTAACCGTACGTTTTATCACTAAAATAACAGTTTTCATATTTTAAATTTAAATTAAATTAATTATAGAGTATATCAGATGAAAGCGAAGAAGATAAAAAAGAGAAAATACATCAAATACAAACTGTATACGCGTACGATCTTTTTTCTAAAAAACGGTTCAGTGAATCAATGAAAGAATTCCTTAAATTAGATACCGATCCTTACGATGTTATCCGATTATTCCCTGATCTTTTACCCCAACAAAATTCTAATTCCGAGACTACTTCAACCCCTGATCCATCTGCTAGTTTACCAAAATTACAAGACCGTGATTTAGAAAGCGGTATTTTAGCGCTTATTGAATTTTTAACTGAAGTTAGATTAAAAACATGCGTTGATACTCAAAGCAAGGCTAATGCGAACGCTAGTGGAAATTTAAATGAACGAAATTCTATTTCAAAAGCTACTTCACAATTATTACAGATCATTGATACAACTTTGTTAAAATGTTATTTACAGGTTAGTTTTTCGCGTGTACTTTTCATAAATTCTGTTATTTATTGTATTGTTTTGTTAGACTAATGATGCATTACTTGCGCCCTTATTACGACGAAATCACTGCCATTTAGGGGAAACTGAAAAAATGTTAAAAAAACATCATAAATATAGTGAATTAATTATTTTATATCAAACGAAAGGACAACATAAAAAAGCTTTAGAGCTTTTACAAAAACAATCACAACAGATGGATAGTAGTCTTCGCGGACTTGATAGATCTATTCAATATTTACAACATTTAGGATCTGATCATATTAATTTAATATTTGAATTTGCTGGTTGGATATTAGATTTAAACCCTGAACAAGGTTTAAAAATATTTATTGAAGATGTACAAGAAGTTGAACATTTACCGCGACCAAAAGTATTAGATTACTTACTCAGAACGCATAAATCTCTTGTTATACCATATTTAGTAAGTTTAAATTTAAATATTAAAATAAAAACAATATAACTTAAAAAATAATTATTAGGAACATATTGTACACACATGGAAAGATAATAATCCATTATTTCATAACGCTTTGGTACATCAATACAGAGAAAGTGTCCAACAAATGGAAAAAGACCAACCTTCAGCGCAACATATGCAAAATAAATTAATACAATTTTTGGAAACATCTGTAAATTATACTCCAGAAACTGTTATACAACATTTTCCATCGAACTGTAAAAATAAATCAAGCAGTTTTATTTAATTTATTGTAATAATAATAATGTTTCAGCTATGTTTGAAGAGCGCGCAGTTATTTTAGGGAAACTTCTTAAACATGAACAGGTTTTATCAATTTACGTTAATATTTTAGGAGATGTAGAAAGAGCAATAGATTATTGTAATAAAGTTTATAGTAAAGGGAATTCTATTGGAGGGGAAGTGTATGTTATTTTAATAAAAATGTTGTTATCGCCTTCGATGGATAATTTAAAAGATACCGGTATAGATACAACGATTGTAAAACAATCTCCGAAAACCGCGCAACCTGACTTAGAAGCGGCTTTATCGTTATTAGAGAAATATGCGGATAAAATTGAATCAATTAAAGTAATAATTAGGAGTATTAATTAAACGACAAATTCTAGTTAAAATTATTTTTAGGCGTTATCCGTTTTACCAGATAATGTGCCAGTTTCTAGAATACAACACTTTTTAGAAACTTCTTTACAAAAAGTTTTAAACAAACGAAGACGTGCAGAATTATTAAAAGGTTTATTGTACGCAGAACATCTTCAAATGCAAGAATTGCGTATGTTACATGAAAGCCAAAGTATTTTAATAACAGAATTAAATGTATGTCCTGTTTGTAAAAAACGATTTGGTAACCAAAGGTAATATTTAAATAAGTTTGTGTAAAAAATATTTGAAACTTTATTGAATTTTTTAGTGCTTTTGTTCGCTACCCAAATGGAGATGTAGTACATTTTTCTTGTCAAGATAAAAGGCTTTAATTAGCGAATTAAAAATAAATGTCCTAGATATTTCAATTAACATTATTAACACTTAATATTCATAATGTTATATTGTAAATCTGCGGACTTGTCTAACTATCCAAGACGTATTTTGTATTTTATTTTATTTTTATAAATTATATTACAGTCATGTGATATTATATTACATTTTTAGTATATGTACATTATGTTAACAGATATTTTACAAGTATGCGTAAACTAATAAAATAAATACTGAAAATAAATTGTGTCACGAGAGGGCAACGCCCACTAATCTTTAAATTTCCCTCCATATAAAATGCATGACCATCCTGATATTCAAATCTGAAATAGAAATAACATTGCAATTTATTTGATAGGTGCATAATACATGCCTTGAATATTATAATAAACTTAGGAATAATTAGGATTAATTCAATTAATTTAAAGTATAACTTGGGCGTGTTACGTGTCTATGTGTACGCACGCGCAATGAGTAGAGTTGCTAGTTCGTGCGTCGGTTGTACACGGTTATTGCAGAGAGAAATTTGGAGTGTTGTGTTTGAGTGTGTTTTTAATTAAAGTTTTGTGTTCTGCAAAGGATTATTAACACCGTGGTGAAGGTAAATATATTATTTAACAAAATGTTTCATTTATAATTATGTTATTTCTAAGGTTTTTATGTCAATGCTAGTGAAAAGTACATCGTCCTATTAAATATGGCCGAGTAGCCGACAGAAATAGGTGTACCCCTTTTAGATTACATTTATATTTGGATAAATTACTTGGAATACATTTATTATTATATATTTTTTAAGGTATTTTCTCTATGACAAATGTTATTTAATAATTTGGTTATATTTTCAATATGACACATGACATAAATCAAGGGATTTTTTACTATGACATTTAAGTTAAAGCTAAAAGGGCTATGTCGTTGAACCGTTTAAAATGTGTTACTTCCGCTTAGAACAATGCCGTTTATAGTATTTTTATCATTGTTATATTTTTAAAACAATAAAATACACCTGCAATCTTACCATAATTAATTCATTTGTATATTTTTACATATTTACTAATATAATTACATTTTCCATTGATCTTAAAATAGTTCTACATGAATTGTATTAGTTAATATTAAAAAAACTGCAGTATTATGTTTCCTAAAAAGGTATCATTTGTTTTGTTTCCTCATTTAATATTCAAAATGATTATTCATAATAAAACGGATGTATGACCTATTAAAAAAATAATTTACAAATGTTTCTTGTATGCAAGTCGGGGGCGCTTCATTATGTCAAATACCGGCACTTGTTGCGAAAAATGTGCATAAATTTGCTATAAATACTGGTGACACAACCTTGAATCATCTTATTCAGTTACATTAAGATACTATCATATCATTAAAACATTAAAAAATTATCTCGACTAAATAGTATCACCGAAGTTATTCAGATAACTTCGATGTGAAAACAAAACAAATTTATTGCATAAAATATTATTTGTAGTCTGTTTAGAGGCACTTGAAGAACTATAGCTAACGGTATATGAAAAACAATGGCTGTTTCACAGTTAAGCAGAGTAAAATATTTAATGCATCTAAAATTTTATTCACTTTGTAATGTGTTTAAATATAACAGTTATTTCACAGGAAATTATATTTTCAGTATCATTCTACCTTGACCGGACAACAAAATTATTGTTTTGTAAAATAAAATTTCACATATTTATATAGTATAGAATTAAAATTTGTACATTGGACTTGGCTTGTGTTAATATTTAAATTATATCTAAAAATATTGCTTAGTAATAAGTAATCTACGAATTTTGCGACAGGTGATTAAAATAAAATAATGAGATACAACTAACAGTTGTAATAATAATGTAAAAAACTATTTAAATGTTTTTATTTAATACTAGTTTCCGTTATTTGCGTTTTTTTTTTTACGTAAAGTTCATTTAAAATCGTGAGAAAGATGATATTTTAAATAAATATTACAATTGACCTATTTATTTTAAATAAATAATAAATTCGATTTTTTTTTAGAAACTCTTGGCAACAAATACTAAAGGAATTTATTTAGATTATTTTGTAAATAATTTTAACAAGCTGAACTTTATTTTTTATTATCTTATTTATCAATTATTACTAATATACTTATAGAAAACAATTGCTTTTGTAATTTAATCATTTGTTTCTATCTAGATTATCAATTGTTTATTATAAAATGTTAAATATATAAATAAAGAAACTGATAAAAACGTTAAGAATTAATAAGATCTAAATTTTTCGCTGTATTGATCCCAAGCTCATTGCAGTGAATTTGGAGCACAAAGCCAAAACCTGGTACTAAAGTTAAATAGGATCCAATAGTACCATTGTGACATTCCAGGCTTCATTAGGTAACATGCCAGAGGTTATATGTCAATCGTATGCTTCCCTCTTTATTCATAATTTACTCTTCTTTGATGAATTTTACGTTGGTTGAATGACATAAAAACTCCCTCTTTTATAAAGTTTTATTATCGATAAAATTTATCGCGGTTTAAATTTTAATGGATCGTTAATAAATTTGATTAAATTTATAAGGAAATGTTTTAAATATTCGCCGGCTGGTTTAAAAATAAATTTAACCGCATACCGGATATGCGAAAAGTGCCAAAAATTTGTTTTGTTTTTTTCGACTGTACGGCAATTGTTTTGTTTATCTTTTGTTTTTTAAATAAATATAAAACATATTCGTTTTAATATTTATATTTTTATTGTTAATGATATTTTGGCGTGTATATTTTTGTGAAGGTTATTAATTATATTAGTAAAAGACAACGCAACATGAATAATAAAATTTGGCAAAGTTTAAATCAAAAACTTCTTACTTCGAATTGAAATAATAAAATGCAATTTATTTTCATATATTAGTCATTTCTATAAATAAATATCTTGTTTGTTTTTTAATTTTTTTCCTATGTTTATGAGTAATTTGAATATCTACTTAAAAAAACTCTTTAGTTATTAATATATTTGCGGTAATGAGAACTTAAGCTTACACAAAGATTTGATAAAAATTTAATGAATGCTACTATTTATGAATTGTACTCTTAATTAGAATAATTAACATATGAATCTTAAATAGAGAAACTTTTTACAAATTAACGTGATAATGTTAATTGAATTATATAACAAAATTAGAACGGAAAGATTTATTTATTATTCGCAAATTCTAGAAACGAATCAATTAATAAAAAAAATTAGATAAAAATAATTTATTCGTGCATTTGTTAATTTATTGCAATTTAAATAATAATTGTGCAAATAAAAGTTAGATCATCATCGCTAAATCGAAAGATGAGAAAAAATTAAAGATTTCATTATGAATGGTCATGTCAAAACGTGTTAGTTGTCACTAGAAATGACGTCAGGGTATCATAGTAATATACTAATTGCTAATATCCGCGGTATGTACACACATCTATCGTTTGTCAGCGACCTAATTTCGTCGTCTGCGTGGCCTAATTAAAGGACAGTCAACGAGAACTTAGCAACGCCGCCCCCGCCTGGTTTTCAGGCGCTATTCCTGCGCTATTCCTGCCCTTTTGTTGTATTAGTCAAGTTGTGTTTGCTTAAACACCCTCTCATTTGCAATTTAACAACGCGTTAGTAATTATTGTCTTACATCTAACACATTTTTTTAAATATTTATAAAGAAACCAGACGAAATAAAAAATAATAATGCATTATTTATCAAGTGTCGATAAGTGTCAAGTGTAATTTTCTGCTCCAATGATTGTAGTACATAAACAGCGTTAAATTATTTATTGTATCAAACTGATCTTGAATTTATATTTATAACCTTGATTTATTTATTTGAAATCTTAGAATTAAAAGATGTTTTATATTTCTTTTGTTAGGAAACTCGTTTATTTACGAATATATTTTTTTAACGGAGAATACATGCATTTTATTCCAGTTATAATAATAAAAATTCACTTTTTAATTTAAAATTAATTAACATGATTAATTAATATTTTTTATGTGTTTGTTTATTTATTCATATTTTTTAATGAAAGTGAAATATATATTTGACACGCAAGTCAACAAAAAAAAATTTTTTTTTAGCGGATTTAACACTGATAAATCAAATATTTATTAATATAATTATACTACAATATTTTCCTTAAATTAACTTAATTCTAAAATATATAATTTATCTAGAATAAATATCATTATTAAATAATAAAAACTAACTGTGAGAGTTTAAATATAAACATAAAAAGATAATGGAATTTTTTTCTAAAGTGAATACATCCTAAATCTATTTTTTCTTTCAAATATATAGTACTCGAAATATATTTTTAGATAATTTTTTAAATGTATTTGTAAATATCTCTTTCAATACACTTGAATCTGTTTTACATCTGTACGCACACATGTGATAAGTAAAAAGGGCCTGTTCGTATTTATATAAATTTATTATTCAGTAATTCAATTTCTGAGGTTGTCTCGCGTATATAAATCGTATTTGAATTTCAAATTTCATGTAAATTTAATTTTAAGTCTTATAACAGTTTATTTTAAAGATGGACGATTGAAAGGTCATAGGTTAAATGTTATTTTATCGGTTTACTGGTTTTAATTTGATTGGAAAAGGTTTTTGTTATAAATTTTATTTATGTATATAAAACTGCGTGTAGCTATAGTTAAAATTGGATCGGTGTTTTTTAATCAATCTGTCTTTTTGATCGATCTTTCCAATCTTATTTGTTTAAAGTCTATTTTTAATTTAGGTTTTAATTATTTTTTAAAGACAATTTGTTAATTTTTTGTTGGTCTAATTAGATTCTAACTAGTCTTTAACCTATTTTTTGATCATTTTCTCCAGCCTTATTCTAACTATTTGTTTAAAATCTATTCTTAAATTAGATTGTTGCTATTCTATAAAGGCAGTTTCTTAATTTTTTGTCTGTTTAATAGATTTTTAACTGGTTTTTAACCTATTTTTAACTGTCTATTAACTTGTTTTTAACTATACTTTAATCGGTCTTTAATCAATCTGTTTTTTTTAACTATATATTTAGTCTTATTCTAACTATATGTTTGAAAACTATTCTTAATCTTTTGTTGGTCTAATTAGATTTTTAACTGGTCTATAACCTATTTTTAACTCTCCTTTAACTAATTTTTAACTATACTTTAACCGGTCTTTAATAAATCTGTCTTTTTTGATCGATATTTCCAGCCTTATTCTAACTATATGTTTAAAATCTTTTCTTAAATTATATTTAAGCTATTCTTTAAAGACTATTTCTTAATTTGTTCTCGGTCTAATTGGATTTTTAACTGGGCTAAAACCTATGTTTAACTATACTTTAACTGATCTAATCTATTTTATATTTTGAGACAACGTTAAATATATATTTTTATAAAACAACATGCAACTATAATCAAAATACTTAAAAAATTGTGCTAGAAACAAGGATCGGTTTTTTAAACTGATCTTTAATCAATTTGTCTTTTTTTGATCAATCTTACTAATCTTATATAAAGTTCCATTCTTAAATTAAATTTTAACTGGACTTAAACCTACCTTTAATAAGTTTTAAGCTATACATTAACCGGTTTTTAATTAATATTTGCCAGTCTTTAGCGTAATTTTTAACCGATTTTTAAACAATTTTTCGGGAATTATGCTGGAAATAGAAGTTTCCCAAAACTATATTAAGTTTATAACTAAAATAAATAGAAAATTTAATAACTTCATGCAACGTTATATTCAAATATTTTTACGTGTTTCAGTAGATTTTATTGACGTCTCAAGTCATATACATACACATGTATATATTTTATATTGCTTGAAGCATATAATAAACCGATAAGATTATATATTGTTGACTTAACTTATAAATAAATTGAAAACTAAGGTGCACATATAAATATTAGTACTTATCAGAGTTATAAGTCAACAACTAAATACAAAATAAGTATCTTAACTCTGTTTTATTAAAAAAAAAAAACTTGTTTTCAATGAAGAAAACTTTCTATTTTGATGTTGCTTTTGTATTATTCATAACGAATGGGGGAAGATCGAATGACTCATCGATATTATGATGATAAAATCGAATATTTCTTAAGAGAAAATCAAATATTATTATATTTAATATCAGTATTTCAATTAAGATAAAAATAATATAGATAATAGAATTTTGTAATAAATTCCAGTCAAGATTGAAGTATAAGCAAGAAAAGTGAAAATAAAACGTGTTAAGAATAATATAACATCTTATAAAAAACTCCGGAAGATTTTTTTCTTGAAAATAAATATTGCGAAATGTATGTAAATAAAGATTTGGCAGTTAATTTTTTAATCTTAGAAATTTATTTAGGTCTTTGGATAAATATAACTATGCATTTTCATGGCTGCTATGTTCAGCCTTATTAAGATAGTTCCTAAAAGTAGGGTACTCACCCTAAAATCGATATAATAAAAATTTAGGGGTGCATCAATTGAAATAAAATGTAGGAAAACGTTCAAACTACTAAATCCAGTTTAAAAATTTACTGATTTTCTATTAATTCTATTGATTATTTGTGCAAAAAGCACAAACAATATTTTATCCCTTTAAATACTTAATTACAAAGCAAGAAACAAGAATAAAAAACAGTGTCTTAATTATTTATTCGTATTCCTAAAGTACGACATGAACTTTAAATCGCTACAATACGATTGCAGTGTTTTTAATGTCACTTTGTCATGAAAGGAAAATATTATAAAATTAACTTGTAAATTGTAAGTATTTGTACTTGTAGGAAAATCTATTTACTCTATTATAATATTATATCATTAGCAGGGTATTGAACTTAAGATTTATACATTTATTTTTATTAATAATTAATTTTTTTGGGTGTTTATTGTTGTAAAATGATTAATTATATGNTTCAAAAACGTTTAAAAAAATTAAATTTAAATATAATACTTAGAAATATAAAGTTTTTGAATCAAAAGTAAAAGCGTAAATGCTCAAAAGAAACAAAGACTAGAAAATATGATCTAAAAATCTTTATTACCCCAATAAAACAGGTTTAAACAAGTATATACCCTTGTTAGACCTTTAAATTTAAAGATTTGAGTATTATCTAGAGTCTAAGTTTGTTATTGATTAACAACAATGGTATTTAAAATAAACATAATAATTTCGGTAATAAAACATGTAAAATTCAATAAACACCGAAAAAGAATTCAAAATAAAATAATTTAAGTATTAAAATGAACCGTAAAAGAAATTCCTCGTACAGTCTAAGTGAAAATTCTTTCGAAACACAGTCTAGTATTCGCAGTCAAGTAAAACATTGCGTTGTTGCGGAACTCCGCGCAAATGGATCGATTTCAGAGCCACTGACTGACGCCGTCAGGGCTACACTAGGGTAGTTGTGGTACGAATTTTCTGTCAGAGTCACCCTCAGCTGTTTTAAAACGCACGTTTTTTTGTTAAAAAACATCCGAAAAATTCGTCAATTGTTTGAAATTGTTTAAAATGTTCGCTGCAAGGTCATGTTACTTGTTATTAGATTTTAAATTGGGTATTTTGGACTGGAAATTGATGTAATTCTCTAATTATTATCAAAGGACACGTTTTCATTGCAATTGATAAGGTAAATAATTGTTCATTTTATAAACTTTGTTAATTTTTACGTAAAAAATTCAGCTTTTATTGCATTGATGATGTTTTGTTTATTGCGTATTTCAATTGTTTATTTTCGAGAAATATGTATTAAATTATATTTCTTCATTTTCCCTAGAGAATACAATAGAGAATTGTTAAAATGCCTTTAAATATAAATATTTTAAGTATTATTTCTTGTATAAATATATATTATAACTTTTGAAAGTTGTTTAAAATATTCGCAAGAAATGTAACCTACTTAATAAGAAACAACAAAATTTGCGAACATTCAACATTAAAATAATAAATAAATAGACTAAGGTCAAAAATATTATATTATTTTATTGTTACAAATATTTTTCTATAACCAATGCGTGGTACTATTAAATTTCGGAAATCATTACCACAAAACTGTGGGGTTATAAGGTTATATAATTATTATTATCGTGTGATACATGCGGTGCGGAGGCTGTTGATTTGTCTGCCTAATTTTTTATTCTCATTACTGGATGATGATGCCAGCCATCATTCAGTCAGTAAAATACTCTCACTTGTTTTTATGATATCACAAATGACGTAATACTGCAGTTATTTAGTTAACTGACCGAATAAAACAGTGTTTCTCAATAAGTGATCGCAGGTGCGGTGATTTTATATAAAATTATTATAGTTTTGATAATAATTGAAATTCTAAAATTGTTTTATTACAACAAATGTGATAAATAAATATATAT
>NEEE01007466.1:910-17303 GCA_002278615.1 Pogonus chalceus | reverse complement strand
TCTCTTGGTGCCATGATTGCGTTTACTGTTATGGACCATGATGTTCTTACAGCTAATGATTTCGCTGGAGAAGCTTTTCTCTCACTTGGAAGTATACCTGGTGTTGCGGACACTGGAAGCGGCGTTGATAACTTCCATGGGCTTAAACATGTTGATCTCGTATTGATGCAACAACAAAATAAAGGTAATATCTATTTTTTTCGGAATTTTTTTTGTAGCGTCCACGCCACGGAGCAATGGCATTGCGCAATCATTGTCAGCTTACATTGCAACGTCGCGTTTGTAGTCAATAGTTTTCGAATTAGTTTACGATATACTTCACATTATTTATAAGTATATCAACTAAGGCACTTGTGTTTAAGATATTCCACGAAATAATTTTTAAATATTCAAGTAATTTGCATATTTTTTGCGATAATTTGTACAATTTGGCAATACCGTCTATTCGTTCACCTTTTATCCACACTAATGGCTTTTGGTTTTCCAAAAGTCTTTCCCAACCGCTACAAAATAATTGAGAACCACTAAACTAAGCATTAAGAAGATGAAAAAAACGGTAACGTATGTCGAACAAAAATATCTATTTTTTATTGCGTAATATCATTGCTTCATGGCGTGGACTATATGATGTCGTGTGCATAATATTTAACAATTTAGGACTATTTTTAGCAAATCCGATATTACAAATACTGGAATCTCGAATTGGTGATCGTCTCGCCACAGATTTTGTAAAGAAACAAAAATTACGAATGGTTTCAAAATAAATAAAATAATAAATCATTATAATAAACATCAACGTTTTATGTATAATCTACTCTATAATATTTCGAAGAAATATGTTAACTATCTATTTTTTCTACTTGATATAAATATACAACGTGTTTAAACGAATAATTTTTATCATTTATTCGCGAAATATTGTACATATATACGGATAGAAGAGAATATTTTTCTAGATTTGCTCTATCCATTGTATGGTACTAAAAAATATGATGAAACTTATTCGTTTGATCTCGATGTATATATTTCCCTTTTAAGCAAATTTTCTATAGCGACAACTTTTCTATGACTGAACATTAGAACGATGAATTTAATATACGTACTTACGTAACACTGTCGTCAATATATCGTTCATATTTGGCAGTATCTACTCTTTATTCTAGTCGGGAATATTGAATTGATACAAAAGTTGTTTACGCTAATACTTATCACTTCAAAAACCTTAAATTCAACCTCGAAAACTATCCATATTTTCAATTTAAACACAATAAAATACTTAGCAACTTTTGGATCAATTATAAGTGTTTAAAGTAATTAGTATAATTTTATATAAATACTGTAATATTTATAAAATTGCGAGTATAATCATAGGATACTGACAAATATAGACAAAACATTTAATAAATCAATCGATGTACCCTTTGTGACGTATGCCTTTTTAAGTGTACAAAGTGGCCCAAAATTATTTATTATCAATTTCCATTTGTTGATTATGCAAATTTTAAAATACTTATTAAATATATATTCTATTAAAATCTAAATACATTTATTCAAATTTTAAATAAATATAATAATACTTTATTAACAAAGAATGCCGTTAGTACAAATAAAAATCAAAATATTTATTTAATTTCGTTTTAAATATAACATAATTATCTAAATAAAATCACAAAAATTTCATATATTCACAGAATTGTATTTATAATAATAATAATAATATATTTAACACCAATAAGCCAAATTTGTAAAAAGCATCAAATTAATATTTATTAAAATAAAATTGGCCACAAATTTGTAAAAAAATAATTATGAAAACACAAATAAAATAAATAAGTGCTGTACAAAAGCCTATATAATATATTTTAAAAGAAAATTTTCAAGATTTCTATGCAAAATTATATAAATAAGTTAATTTTAATTTCGAAATATTTATGTATAGGTATTTATGTGCACTGTATTATACATATGTACAGATTATGATCTATATTTAAATAGCTTATATAGTCTAATCCCTCCAGCACATGATGAAATTTTTGTGCCACTTTGTTGTAGATATTGCTGCATGCCATTCTCTCCTTTTCACGACTCTATGCTTTAGCTTTTTTATTTTTGTATATCCTCTACAATTTTTCTACTAATGTATATCATTCATATCTATTTTATAACTTATATACAGAGCAAATAATTTATACACACATACAAAATAGCTTTAAAATATATTGTTTTTACAACAGTTAATAAACATATCTTTAATATTAAATGACAATGATTCATACACGCAAAAATTTATTACTATACAATAGAATATTTCGTAAGCTGATAAAAAATCCTACTTTTTGCATTTTGTAATTCACCTTCAAATAACATGGTTTTACTCAGGCATTTTGATAAAATGGTAAAAAAGTAGTACATAGGGTTACCAACTCAAAAATTCGGTGAGTCCGGAGTATAGAGGGTAGAGTACCTCTACCCTCCATAGTCCGGAGATCATTCAAATAAGTCTGGAGATCCATTCAATAAATAGAAATACAAAAAAAAAAAAAACCTTTTCGTTTTGGATGATTGGATAATATAAAATAATGGAGATTTTTTTAACTTTTATAGCGATGTGTTTGATATTATGTATCAATACTAAAAACTAATTACAAATCCTAGTAATCACTATAAAAAGTTTATAAAAACAATATATCATACTTTGTGACTATTGCTCAGACTTTGATAAGAAATCAAAAAACTTTTCACAGTTCATATTAAACTTAATTTTTGAATATAACTCAGGTTAGAGAAATATTATAGTAACTACATTGTCTGTAGCATTAAATATAAGAACATAAATCAATAAACGAAAAAAAAATTTTTTTTTTCACAAAATTTGAAAAATCTGGAGATTATATTACGTTATCTTGAGTCCGAAGCAAACTTAATTTTTCTGGAATCTTCGGACTAAAACTGGAGAATTGGTAACTCTACTAGTGCAGTTAAAGAGAGATTGTTCTTTTAATTCTTACCTTAGTGAACTATTAAATTAGTTTTCAATTGCTTTAGTAAAAAAAGGTTAATTTAACATATTTTGTAACAATTTTTATTATTCACACAAACAATATGTTAAAAAGAAAATATTGATACAAAAAAAATTAATACTTTTATGCTTAACACTGACTCTTTGAAGATATGTGAAACTTTTTTCCTTAGGAATTATTGCCATTAAATTTGGACAGTATAAAAGACCAGGGCCTTGTGTCTTATTAGAAAAAGTTAGATCATTTTCTAAATATCTGGGGGTAAAATGCAAAAAAAAACGATTTTTTAATTAGCCTACGACACATATTTTAGTTTATTCTTATCATAATTATTACAGCCAATTGCAGAAATACTTTTATAACTAACTATTTAATCTAGTAATTAATTTTTTTTTTTATTACTAGAGAACCTTAATTTATTTTTAGTTTCATTGCAACTAAAATTTTCATACAAAGAAAAACTAAATACATAATTATTGCAATATAATATCACAAAAAAATTAAAAAACATGTTTGCATAGCTAAACATAATATTTTTAAATAATACATTCAAAACAGACAATCGAAAAATTCATTATATCATAACAAAATATTTTGAAGCTATTAAAAACTAAGTCACTTACAGACTATATCGAACACTATGCATATCCTCTAAATCCCAAACTTATTTAATACTGCAATTATATATTTTTATAAATATATAAATATCATTTAT
Organism: Pogonus chalceus; assembly: GCA_002278615.1. Taxonomy (NCBI): domain Eukaryota; kingdom Metazoa; phylum Arthropoda; class Insecta; order Coleoptera; family Carabidae; genus Pogonus; species Pogonus chalceus. The sequence continues at coordinate 13,568 of NEEE01007466.1, read as the reverse complement.
TTCTTTCACAGAAATATTCCAACTCTTTTATAAAAAATAATATTAATAAATTATATATTACACAGTCATCTCTTTGATTAATCAATAATTATTTATGTTTGACAATCATTCAAAAACGTATTACAGAGCAAGTGTATACCTAGTTAATAAGTAATTCATTTTCGAGATGACTATATAATAACTATAGGTATAATTGTATTATTTTTTGATAGGTTATGTTATGAAATTTGTTTCAGTCTATAAAATATTTAATTAAGACAATATTTCTATAGTTATTATATTAATAAATTATTCACCTATTATATTTTATGAAATAAAATATTTAGGTGGCCATAACAATAAATATTATTATACATAATATTTCTTTTGAATAATTTTCTTAGCTAATATTTCCTTGGAATAATTTCAATGATTATTATGTTATTATATCCAATTGCACGTCCGTACCTATCGAGCTTAATGTAATACTTCAATGTCAATTGGAATCAAACTATAAACAACACCTAAATCATAATATGTGATATACAGTTCTTGATTAATGTCAAATAAATATAGCATTATATATCTACTATGTGTTTTATTTATTTTTAGTTTTTTATTATTATTATTTACAAGTTATTTAAAATGTAATCTAATGAAATATTAGCTTTAAACTGATTTACAAATACTTCCTATATTATTTAATTAATATTTGAAAGAGGACAAGTCATTTATCTAAGATTTTTTAGCAAATTTCTTTTCTCCGATTCTGTTATTAAATTATTTAGAGTTTGGGTCATGGATAATGTAAACTCTTGATAATTAATAAAATAGCAGCCATCCGGAAAAAGTGATCGATTTTATTCCGTTCTTGGAAAAATATTAAATAATAATATAATTGAATGAAAATGGTCCAAACTTCAGAAACAGTATTGTAAATAACACTGGCATCGCAAGATCTAAACTTGATGTANCAACAATAGGCCTTCCGTTTCCTCGAAAAATTATGAAACTAGACACTATCTATAAAGTATAAAAATATGCAAAAATAGTCGATTTTTTCGAAATTCTAAACGGTAATACCCCCTTAATAAAACTCATTAAATTATTAATTACGTAATAAATATAAAGATAACTTTTTAAAATATATTTATTTAGTAATATTTCATACAAGTATCCCCAAAAGAGTCGGGTTATTTCCTAAGTTTAGAAACTTCTCGAACATTTAAATCGCAAAATTTCATCGTTGAAGATGGTCTGTTAGTTTTAATTCTTGCACAAGCTGAATTTTCTTAGGTTTAAGATACAAATCCTTTTGGAACACCCTATATTAATATATGTATATGAAACCATGTTTTAGGAATATTAACAATTTTATTAATATACTTTTATCAGTAACTGAATATAAAATTGAATTTAATACAATTATTCAAATAATAATGATTATTACTTAATATTAATACATCATATTTTACTTGAAACATTTAGAAATATATTTATACTTTTAAGTTTCAGAAACTAAATATGAAATACAAAGATATATTTCTTATATAGTTAGTATAGGTATAACTTCGGGCAAAAGAATATTTAATTCAATGGAACAATAAAACAACTAATGCATCCATAAAGCAAAACATTTATTAAACTTTAATCAGCCTAAAAGCGATAGAAATTTTAATAGAATTAAATAAATTACCACTTCTAAGAATTATCTAATATAACAAATATATTTCATTACAATTTATAAATTTGCAAGCTTTATTTAAGAATAAAATATACCTACTATAATCGTCGCCACGAATCAATGTAAATACATAATAATAATAAGCAGATATTATACTACGACATACGTTATATTTTTTTTCATCTTCTTAACGCTTAGTTGACATATTTCTTAATAAAAGCTTCTTCAGAACACATAAAACTTTTTAGATCGCGGAGCGGTATCATGTAAACGTACAATTATTACGCAATTACACTGTTTCGTGGCCTCGACTATTTTTATAACATTTTGACTATAATTTTCTAAGTAAATTATATATTATTATTTGATGAATGAGAAATATATAATATAAAGTGATTGTCTAAATCATTATTAATCAATTGTTTTTAATATAATGTAAGTACAATATTTTATTAAGTATTATTTCAAAAATAAACGACACGATACTTAAAGAAAAACCAGCCATTAATATAATAAAAGCAGCTTCTAAATGAAGTAACGAAATTTTTTGAACATTTTCCGCATCAATAGAATTTCCATTTAACTGCGCAACATCATCATTAATCCATTTATCCATTAAACCACTTTCCGCAAATAATAAATTAAATTTATCCATACGTTCAATTAATGGAAAACCTTGATTGACCAAAATCCTTATAAAATATATGTACGCATATTTTTTAAACTTATACGCTGCATCTAATCCAGCTTGGTTATGATAATATTTAATACACCAAGCCATATTTTTTTCATTTTTTACGATTATAAAATCACGTTCAATAATCGTTCTATTAATACAATGTAATCTATTTTTAAAATAACAAGGAAAATAATTCTTGTAAATGGTTAATTTTACTTGATTTTCTGGTATATTAAATTGTTCCTGTATTATTGGATCAAAACCATATTGCAATCCAGAATTAATAATATCTTCTTCCGTTGCAATTTGTTTTTCATAAACTGCGCGAGTTAATATACTTGTGAATTTACTTTGGTAGATTGTACTTAAGAAAAATGCTCCATAAATCCATGAAATAAATATAAATCGCATTATTTTTGTTTTGGGTTGTTTTACTGAACCAAATAATAAACTGTACCAAATTATTAAGAAATAATTAATAAAAGTATTGTTGTATTCATTACGTAATAGTTTGCCTAAAATCCACCATATTATAACAATAATTATTAACATATTTATTATTATAATCCAAAGTTGTTTCGGAAAAACTATTATAAGATTTTTCCACGGTGCAACTTTTCGTGCTTTTGGTGCATACCATGTTATAGCATCAATCATATGTGGTCTTAAACTATCAAATTCTTCTTCAAAAGAATTATTTAACTTCAATGTTCCAAAAATCATATCTCCTTGGTAATTATACATTAAATTATATAGGTTAGAATAACGTCCTTTACCAAATTTAACACCATACAAAGTAAATTTATGATCTGTATATATTACTGTAAAGTTTATTCGTTTTGCTAATTCATTAACCATTTTTATTTCTATTCCTGGGTTTATAGAGCTGTTAGGTTTTGTAACATAAGGCGGAAAATGTATTGGAAAGGCTTTTATTAGGCATTTATGTAAATCATTTGGTATTTTATTTTTATATAACATTTTATAATCATTTTCTTCGTCAGAACATGATGCTATATATTTAGGTGAAATGTTATTACATTGATTATCGTCGTAAGGGAAATAAGTAAATAATTCCATGTTATTTATAACAATAGTATTTAATAAATATATTTTCCAGGATAATTCAAATATTTGAGTAACATTTACTGTTTCTGTAAATATAATTAGAAATTTCGCTCTCGCGTTCCAACTATACGTTCGGTAAAACATGTAAATATTATATTTAAATTCATCAAAATTTTTTACAATCATTATATTATAATCAAATTTATATTTTTTATCGTTTACTATTAAATTTTTATTACTGTTAATAATTATAGATGAATTAATTGATTTAAATAAATAGTTTAAATTGTTTAATTGAAAACTTTGTATTAATAAATTATTGCCGAAATTATTTGCAGATATTTTAATAGCACAGTTTAAAAGTTGCTTTAATTGTGATGGTTCATTTTGAAGAGTTATATTTGTGTTATTACAAAAATAAAAAGTGATTATTAAAATTAAATATACGAAAAGTGTTTTTAGTTTATACATTTTTACTTACAACGCAAAGAAATTATGAATACTTATATGTAATATTAGTTAAGTTTTATATATAAACAAAATACTTTATAAATTATTCTAATAACTGACTAAATGGTCAATTTAATGAAACTATTGTGTACCCTAATGGTCAAAAAATATATATAATATAAATTATCAATATATTAAGAACAGTTTTAAGTATATATAAAAAGATTAATTTCTGAAATCATTATTATAAGAAATAGTTGTATGTTAAAATTCAATTAATTATATATTTATTTCTTTGTATAAATATTTTAAATTTAATGTATGTAACAATTTATTATTTATTGCACCATTAAGAAAGAAAACATTTGCTTAAATCATATAATTTTAAATAAATAAAATCTATTAAAGTTATAATTTATTTCAAATCATAAATATTTTTCGGTTTTACAACCGTTTTCAAACACCTTGTTAACCTCAAAATTAAACTAATTGTTTATAGTTTTTAAATGAAATTAACAACAACAACAATAGTATTATATTTAATAAAATATATTTATTAAATGGATTTATAATTTATCTTACTCATAATAAACAATATTAATAATAATAATTAATACCGTAAAGTTGCATTATATTAGAATTTACTGTTTTAACAACTAAAAATATCATACGCAAATTGGTGAAAATTGAATAGAAGAATAATGTGCACGTGTTTTTAATAATTTCACATGTTGTTTAAGGGTTAATACTTCTTTATATAATGACATAACCACTGTTATTTCATCTTCCTTATTTTGTAAGATGGTTTCCATCTTCATTATTTCTCCTAATAAACTTAAGCTTGTTGATGCACCTTTGTTTACTTCGTGTTTTAATGCACCACAACGTCTAGAACACAGAAAATTATAATAATTATTCGTTATTTCAGTTTAAAGCATTAAGTTAACACGTAATTTTGTTTATATATTTTCTTAAATATCACACAAACAGTTCCGCACTGCGGAATTACAGCACCCATTATTTTTTTAGATATTATTAAAGCATTCAATAAAATATTCTTTTACTTTGATTGAGTCTTTGAACTTCAATATTATATCATCTTTAAGCTTAGTTTCAGTAACAATCTCTAAATTTAAATAATTGCTATATTTTCAGATAGTCGTGGCTATTTTTTTTTTTTTTTTTTTTTTTTTTAAATGGTACAGATTCCATAAATTATAATAAAACAAAAATCGCCAATTAATTTTCCAGAGATAGATCAATTACAAAAGTTTTTAAGGGAGGACCCCACTCTTAATGTTACAAAAAATCGGTTTTTTTTTTTGCATAAATCTATTCTTTATACTGTCTAGAATGGTTTATTTATATTCGAAGTTATTGCAAAGATACAAGAAGAGTTGTGGAGGCTGTATAATACGTTAACTACTGGACCGAAAATTTTAAACGCATTTTTCTCGAAACCATCTTTTTCAAAGTGGGTGCCACTTTTTCTCGGGAACCATTTATTGACTTCGCTTTAATCTTCATCGGCAATGTGTAAAACTATTTTAATTTTTTATAAACAAATTTATAGCATATTTTTCTCAAGAAAATAATTTTAAACTGCTGCCATTTAAGCAATTTTTAGAATTTTCAAAAAATCCTATTCTTTACGATAGCTAATCTAATATAGTTTAAGGAAATCTAAACCTTTTTTAAAGACTGATGGCGACTGACACCCATGGAGGTGCCTTTTTTTGAAGATGTCTGACGCCGAAGACTACCACGGCTCCAAATAATAATATTTTTACTTCAAAAAATTTTATAATAACAATTAAAGTACGCGCAACAATATAGTAAAAACTCTAAACTAAACTAATTCGTGATTATCACTGTTTTTTAGAGCTGTCAGGAAGGAGTCTCCCCTTAAGGATAAATTAATCAATTAAAATACTAATTTGTAAGAGCTTGTAATAAAATTAAAAATGAACCTAAAGAAAAAAAAAAAAAAAGTTTCTATATTATTTTGGAATATTTTATTTTATATTGTTTTTATACGTAACAAATAAATTTTAACAAACAAAACAATAACGAGAAAAAAAATTGTTAAATTAATTTAAAGGTGTTTTGTTTTTTAATGTTCCTTGAAATTGTTGAATATGCCGAAGAAGTTTTGTTAAGTGTCCTGCTGCATTCATTTCTTTATACTCTCGTTGTCTATTTAAAAATGGCGATACTAAGACGGTGGATTGACTGGCTCGCTTTTTCAATACTTTTACTTGTTGTTTCAGGGCTAATACTTCTTTGTACAAGGACATCACCATTGTTATTTCGTCTTCTTTATTTTGTAGAATATTCTCCATCTTTTCAATTTCCGCTAGTAGAGTATTACTTGTTGATGTTCCTTTGTTTACTTCCGTTTTCAAATCATCATAGCGTCTAAAATTTACAAAAAATTAAAATTTTATTTTACTGTTAAATATATTTATGAATCCTTACTTAGTTAAATTTATTTCATATTTCTGCTATTTATTGTTTTTAAATTAATTGAGAAAAACTGTCAAATTTTGCACATTTTATAACTAGCTGCACCAAATTGACCTAAAGATTATTTTACTATTGGTTTTAAAACCAATTATTTTTATACATATCTTCTTTAAATGTGTAAACATCCATAGCTTAACGTAATTATAACATTTTTTATATTGAACTATTGGTTTTAAAACCAATCATTTTGTTTTCATAAGCAAACGTCCATTGTCTTACCACGAATACGAAACTCTACAATTATTTTTAATAACTTCGAAACGACTGGTAGTATAATTGGGTTCAGAATTTGAAGCAGGCTTTCTCTAATTTTAAATCAAAATTTATTGTTACCCATAATGAATATAACTTAGATAGCTCGCTTCAAATTTTAAAGTAAACATGAATCCATACTACCATTTACTGTTTTATGGTCTTTCAAATATTTTTTTTTAGAAAATAATGTTGTAAATTGGGTTTAAGTAAGCGGAAAAGGGATAAAAAAGATTCGTTACTGACTTTCTTTTATTGTAGCTTTTGGATCTCGAAACAGCTGGTAGTATAATTAGCTTCAGAATTTGATTTAGTTAAATTGCTTCAAATTCTTATTTCATTAAATCTATATTACTACTAGCTGCTTCAAGGTCCTTCAGAAATTATTTAGAAAAATAGTGTTTAAGAGTGAAAAAAGAATGGAAAAAAGTTTTTNTTTTTACTTAATTAAAAAATTGTAAAATTACTTAAAATCTATTAAAACCAGCCATATTTTTAATTTTAATATTATAAAACACTTTTATATTTCCACAAATAAACATTTATAACTTAAAATGAAAAACTATAGAATACTTAATTAATTAAAATATATACACAATTACTGATCAAAACATATCATGTAAACATTATTGTGTTTTAAATAATTAGAAATTAATCAATTAAAATAGTTCTTTAAATGTTAAAATTCTTCATATGAATCCATAAAAAATAAATAAAATATTACTTACTCATTAAGTTCTGCAAATTCATCATACAAGTTTTTCAAAATTTCTTTTAATGACCGTTCTTTTCTATTGATTGTACTTGCTTTAGATTCTTTCAAGTTGAGCGTTTCCTTAGTACTTTTTATAAACTTATTATTTGCGTTCCATGGTCGATTTCTTAAACGTTTTGCAGATGGTGTAGCCTTTTTAAAACAAAAACAAAACTTATTTAACAATGCTGTGAAATTTTAAATTTATATGTACATATATTACATTTGTATTAGTATTTTTCTCTTGCGTAACATATTTATTATAGATATCATTAAATCCGACTCCTTGTTTCGGAAGACAAGTACATTTATCATTTTTATTTGGATCGGCTGCCCATTTCTTTTCCTCCGTTACTTTATCCCCAGCAGCTAAAGGTGTCAAATTTCCATCTTTATCAAACTCCTCGTTCAATTCTTCAATTGTTTCTTCCGGAATTTCTTTCGCCAACTCCTGAAGATGTGACATATTTGGATATCGCCGGCTTAACGGACATAACCGATTATTCATTCGAGATCCCAGCGTTGAAACCAAACACGACAATGGCTTCGAACCTAATTTATTTGCAGCCAATTCGATATTATACGCCAAGGTTGGAGAAATGCCAGCAACTGGTTTCCGGCCCTTGATAATACTTAAAACTTGTTGAATATTAACACCTAAGTTATGACTGGGTGTTATTGATCTAGCTGCGACGAACGGAATCGTCCGAAAACTGAAATTCTCGAAATAAGTCCGTGCGACTTGTTTCATTTTCGAAGCAATCGTTGGAAGCTCATAATTTTTATAATAACTACTTCCATAATGGAATTTTTCTGTTTCATCAATTGGAGACAATTGATTCTTGTAATTATGCAACGTTGACATGATATTCTCATCCGGTTTCTCAATAATTGATTCCGTTTTATCAATAACAACATGTTTCGTTTCAGTTGTTGATTTCAAAATCGATTTTTTATTCACTGGAATACTATCATCTGAAGCTGTCCGTATTTTTACATTTGAGTTGTGATAGAGTTCGATTAATTTATCAGGTTTATAAAAAGGTGATTTCACAATTTTGCTTGTTGTTTTGTTACCGTTGTTTGGTAGATTCACTGATTTTTTTGCTAGTAATGTCCGCGAGGAAATTGTTCGCAATCTTCCTAGTTTCTTACGGATTCCTCCCGCTGTTACTGGCACGGTTAGTTTAGTTTTTTTATCTGCAAGTTTTGCAATCACTTTAACTTTCTTTTTAGGTTCGTTGACGTCTGCAGTAGAATCATCTTTATTGTTTGTTAATCGTTTACTTGAAGTTTCTTTCACTTTCTTTGTAGTTTTTTTAATAGTATCTTTTGATTTCACATGTTTTAGTTTTGGTTCAGTTTGATATGGTTTTTCAGGCCGTTGGACTTGATTACCTGCGCGTGGTAAACATTCTATGTTTTGGATTCCAATTGATTCTAAAATTCAATGTTAAATTTATTTCGTTTTAAGACAATCATATAGTGTTTTGTATAAATTTACCGCTGGTTATTGGTGTACTACTTTGATTAGCGATATTCACTTGCAGTTGTGTTAATCGATTGACTGAATTTGTTATACCGCTAATAATATTATTTATTGATTTCACTGCTTCACTCGCATCTTTTGATGTTGTTATATCACGATGTGGAATTGTTGATACATTACTAATTGTTTGGTTTTTCAGTTCGACATCACGGCTGGGTATTTCTTCATTTTTTGGGTTGTATACTATTTCTTAAATAAGTTACAACGAAAATTAATTTTGACAAAAATCACTGGAATTTTCAAAGTTTAAGTTTTTACGGATTTTTGCATTAATTGTTAAAATTATTACTTGAGAAAATATAATGAAATTTATTGTTTAACATTTTTGAGCAGAAATTTAAAAGTAAAGTCAAAATCAGATTTATCTGAAACATATTTTAACTTTATTAATAGTTCTTAGAAAATTTAAAATATTTTACGTATCGCCTGAAAAATGGCGTTGTTTATAAGACTGCAAAATAAAAATTAATCTATGGTGGGGAGTCTACATGTCAAATCCCTAAATATAAAATTTAGATTTAAACTAATTTTAGTTAATTAATTAATTGTTTATAGCATGAATAAATTTTTTCTTAAAAAAATTTTTTTTTAATTAAATTGTTATAAAAAAACAAAATTTTTATTTTTTTTGTGTAACTGTTCTAAAATTGTTATTAAAAAAGCAAATTATTTTAATTTTTTTTTTTTTTGGTTTATGCTAAGCAAATATATTACAGTAAAAATTTTAAAAAGTTTGGAGGTAAAATATATAATATTATTTAGGTTACACTACCTGGAAACTTGAAACAAGTTAATAAAATATCTCAAAAATAGGCTGGACTATAATACAGCAATTTTTAGCAGTTTTTAACATTTTAATTTTTTACAAAAATCTCGCAGAAACACTTTAGAACACATCTTTTATTATGTTTCTTATCGAATTATGTCGAAAAGATATTTTCTTTTAAAATTTAATGTAATAGTCAAATGACTAAGATTGTAGAACGACTTAAATTTAAATTTTAAAATATTTGCTGTGCGAGTTTTACTTAGTGCCATTGTATATAAATATTGAAAATATATTTTATTCTTAATAAATAACTGATGTTTTTAAGTAAATAATAACATTTCCTCATCATTTTTGGCAAAATTATATTATACTTATATGAATAAAATATTTAATATTATATTATCAACGAATATGAATAAAAATAAATTACTTGTCTGGTCCGCTTCCCAACTTTTATCATTCTTTCTTCGTTTAGCGTTAATATCTCGTTTAAAAGAAGCTTGCTGTGAACTTTTTGAAGGATTATTAGTTACTGGACCGTTGTTCATTCCATTATATAACATTTTCATGTAATCAACTTGACCTTTTAATGTATTACACCTGGATTCTGCCATTTCTAACTGTTGTTCAATTTCTAGAAATTAATTCAAAAATTGTTTTCAAACAATACTGGTCATTTAGTATTTAAATTTATATTTGTATCTTAATATTATTACTGTTTACTAACTAAATATATAATTTTCTATAACAAGGTTTCCATATAACGCGGTTTTAACTAAATTAACTTTTTATTTCCAATATTTTTGTAATTATACATACTTACATATTTTAATTACGCGATAAAATAGATCGACATAGAAACTATATTTCGCGTAAATTGAGAGATAAATGCAATTTTTAATAAATAATTAATTTGTTCAATTTTTTTCTGTAATATTTTATTAATTTTTATATTATATGCTGCCCATACTTCAGGGAAGACCCCACCCTAACAGCTCAAAAAATAATGTTATTCAAGAATTTTTTAAAGTGTTCATTAACAATCGAATCATTTGAAGTTTTTCACTTTATTGTTGCACGTATTTTAATTATCATTACAAAATTTTTTGAGTCGTGGTATCCTTTGACGTCAGACACCTTCAAAAAAAGGCCCTCTCATGGGTGCCTGTCTCGATCAGTCCTTAAATAAGGTAGAACAAAATCGTTTAGATTTCCTAAAACTATATTAGATTGGCTATCATGAAGCATAGAATTTTTTTAAAATTTAAAAAATTGCAAATAATGCGATCGATTAAAAAAATAAAATGCTATAAATTTGTTTATAAAAAATCAAAGTGATTTCATTGAATGGTTCCCGAGAAAAAGTGACACCCAGTTTGAAAAATATGGTTTCGTGAAAAACGCGTTTAAAGTTTTTGGTATTGTAGTTAACGTATTGTACGACCTCCACAATTCTTTTTGTATCTTTGCAGTGACTTCGAATATCAATAAACCCTTTTAAAGTGTCATTCTAGACAGTATAAGAAATAGATTTACGTAAAAAAATAAAATTTCAAACCGTCAGGGTAGGTTTTTCTCTTAATAATTATTACAAAAAGAGGCAAATTTATTGGTATAGAAGTTAAAAAAAAAAAAAATTGTCGGAAAAAAATTGACGGTTTCTGGAAATTCTTTAGACTGAAATTTATAGCCATTAAGATAAAAGAGGATAACTGAAGTTTATAAAGAAGAGAAATAAAATGAAGTACCATGTAGCCGAATTTCCTGACTTCGTTTCCCCTGAGGAGATTGACAGCTACTGTCAACAGCTGGTTCCTTTCTTTTCGCTTTTCCTTTCGCCAGAGGAATTTCTAGAAAAAAATCATTTTCCTCAATAATTTATATTCATACATTTCAGAAAACGCAAACCTGACAAATTTTGAGATATTTCTTCAATATAATAATATTCTTCCGCCATTGCAAAACCACATAAATTTCAATATTCAAATGTGATAAAATATTTTCAAAGATTATCCCGTTATTTTCAAAAACAACAAGTAAAAACTTTCTAAATTAATTAGTACTATTAAAAATAATAAATTTTACATTATATACGGAAACATTCATATTTCAAATTTGTTTGTTTACACCCCAAGTGAAAACAAAAAATTTTACATGACATACTCATTATACCATAACTCTCTTGATTGCTTTGCACATTTTTGCGATACATAAACAAATATATAATTAACCTATTTTCTTTGGTGCATTTTTCTTTCTTAAAAGAATTACTAAAACAATTTATTTGATATCATTGTTTTCAAGCTAAACTTAATAATTCAATTTTGCTTAAGAAAATATTATTAATTTAGTAATATTATATCAGTTTTAAAAATTATTATTTGAACCAATAAACTTGAATAATTATAATTGTGAAACCCGCCCATGTTAGTTGGGATAAAAAATTTCCAAAAAATTTGTCCATTTTGAAGAAAAAGAGAAGACTATAACCTCACGATTTTACACTGATTTTAAGCATTTTTAGATTGTTTTTTTTTTTTTGCAATTTCTCGAGAACTAAAACAGATATTAAAAAACTGTCATCGGCATCATATTCGCCGTTAAATTCTCTATATTATATAAAGTCCAGACGTACTTAAAATAAATCCATTTTAAAGCAAAAAAGCAAGGCTATAACCTGACAATTTTTACTGATTTTAGGCATATTTAGATTTTTTTGCAATATCTCATAAACTAAGTCAGATATTAAAAAACGATCTTCGACCTATAAGTTAAATTTATAACTGATCATTTGAACAAATTAATAAGTAAGTTATAATTTCTTTTAACTATAAGATTAATTTAAAAAATAAATCTTGAGATTTGTGAAGATAATTTTAAAAATTTAAATGAAATTACTTTAAGGTTTTCGCATTTGTTTTCGCACATAGATTAACTATAATTCAAAT
>NEEE01007442.1:3202-13734 GCA_002278615.1 Pogonus chalceus | reverse complement strand
CTTAGTTACTGTTAAAATAATTCAACCAAGTTTGCGCAAAATCTGTGGAAACATCAACTGCTAGGTTAGCACCCTTCAAATATTACACTTTTACACCTACATATGAGTCATTGTCTTCCTCAGATATACGTCAATACACTGAACACGTGTCACATATACGGTAAAACAATATTTGCTAATTAATTGCATTTAAAATACTTGCGTATGAGTCATCTTCAAGTGTGCACCATAAGTTAATGGACAAATCCTTAATTTATATGGTGCAATACTGAACCGCATTCCAACACCTACATATCAGTCTTCGTCTCCCTCAGATATAGGTCAATAAACAGAACATGTGTCCCATAGTGAAGGAATTTGCTAATTGATTGCATTCTTACATTTGCGTATGAGTCATTTTCAAGTGTGCGCCAAAAGTAAATAAGAAAAGCCTTAAATAATATGATGCAATACTGAACCGCATTTGCATATCATCCCCCACAAATATAGGTCAATAAATTGAACATTTGTTCCATGAATTTGCTAATTAATTGCATTCTAACACATGCATATGAATCATCCTCAACTGTGCACCATAAGTTAAAGAGCAAACCACTAATTAATATGTTGCAATACTGAACTGCATTCTAACACCTGCATATGAATCATCTTCAAGCGTGCACCATATGTTATTGAACAAACCCACAATTAATATGTTGCACCACATTTGCATATCGCTCCCGCCAACCCTCCGCGTCAAAAATTCGCAGAAAAATCGCGAAAAATCAAAGCTGCGAGCCCCATGTTAAATCTTATGGAAAATTGAGCTCGGGGACCCCTCTTATAAATACTGATGTGCTAGACGAGTTAAGCGGGACACATCGCCTTCGAACTCTTGTAAGGACTCTTGTGATTGTTGGCTACTGTTTCTAACCTGGGATTGATACAACTGTTCTAGGTGCGCGATGTTACACTGCAGCGACTAGTCGCTTAACAAGTTGCTCATAGTTTTCTTCATCTTCTCCTTTTACTGTTTGCAGGATGTCGGCTGCTTCTTCACGTAATGCAACAGTTAATTCCGTTGCTTTTTCTTTTGAAGTCCGACCATTAGTTCCGGCAGCTGCTTCAAACTATGAACGATGATTTGACCATGATGTTTTTCCGTCATGTTCAGGAATTTTGAGATAGTCTCTGACAGTATTTTCTTCTTTTATAGTTGTTTGTATTTGAAATTCACTGGCCTCAGTGGAAGCAGGGACCGAAAATGAATTTTGTGGTAAATTTATTTTTAGCTGTTCATAGTTTTCTTTAATCGACTTTAGCTCTTCTTCCAATCTTTTTTTGATTTGTGTTTCTTTGTTCTCTTCTAATTCTTTCTTCAGGGTTCTGGAATTTTCCATTAGTTCTTCTTTCAGCATTCTAGCGTTTTCCAATAATTTTTCTTCTAATACTTTACAATTTTCTTCTGATTTTGTAGATGTTTCCATTAATTTATCTATTAATTTCTCTTTTAATGCTCTCGAATTTTTTTCTGATTTTGCAGATGTTTCAATTAATTTTTCTTCTAATGCTTTACAATTTTCTTCTGATTTTGTAGATGTTTCAATAAATTTTTCTAATAATTTCTCTTTTAATTGCTGAATGTCACTTTGGAATTTAAATTCGTACCTGTTTGGTTCCAAATTTTCTCTTACTAACGCTTCTCGAAGCCGTTCTTGCAAGACAGATTTCTTTCCAGATATTTCTTCATCACGTTCTTCTAACTCTCTCTTCAATTCATCCACTTTCAACTCCATCAACTTCTTCAAAACCATGATGCACTTTTATTTATTTCCGATTACGATAAATTTTATTTTTAAAATTTCACTTTACACCTGACACCAATTGTAACGGTTATATATTTAAACGATGATGAATAATAAAAAGACAACAATTATTCATAAATATAGTTTATATAAAAAGTAGAAAACATAAAATAATTAAATGATAAAATGAACAATAGTAATTTCTATACCCAGTCACTAGGTTAGCCGATATATTAATTTTTAATATTTATATTCAACTCCACGCACTTTTTATTTCAAACTAATTCGTGTACTATTCCTATTTAACTAAACTTGTCTACGCAGCGTCGCCTTTTATGTAGTCAGCCAACGTGTCGCGAATGTTGCGCAGTTTCGAGAACTTCCCAGACTATTCTATGACACAATCATGTATTGTCCGCACCAATGCCGGTCAGTAGCGGCACATTCGTTACAATATATGGAATGTGTNTCGCTATACGTCAAGGGAGTAAAGACCAAATGTGTAAATTATCAGATACAAATCATTTAAATAAGCACTTTGTAAGTACTTTGATAAATTTGAAACAGTCATATTAATATTATTAATATTATTTTCTCTTGTTGAATTGTAAATATAACATATACATTTCAAAAATTGTCATGCGCATGAAATACTCTCCATTTCATATCTACAGCGTTGCCAGAGCTTCTTTTACGTTCTTTTCAACTTGCCGAGTTCAGTAAAAATTTAATATTTTATTAATTTGTATCTTTTCAATAAAACAAAAATGCCTTTTTTAAAAAAAAAAATCGTAGTTATTCATTCTATCAATCAGTACTTTTTTTAAAAATCTATAGAAAAGTTTTCAAGTTATGATATAGAGTATGCCACATTCAGTCAACTGGAGCATGTAAACAATGCAAAAAAATTCAGTTTTGAGAGCGAATATCTCTTTTAATTGACGGTCAAAAAATGTAATTTTTGCCTTATAAAACAGAAAAGTTATCCCTAATATTTACCCCAAATTATATCAAAATCTATTGAAAAGTGGATTCACAGACATACTACCTTAAAGTGCGTATTTTCTAAATTAACATATTAAATAAAAATTTATAAAATATTTGTCCATACAGGCCTCCAAGGCGCAACTAGCTAGCGAGTTCGGTTGTTAACAGAAAGGTTAGTGTTCTATTCCACGCGGAGGTATTTATTTTTATCTACTTGAAATAGTTTCTCCCTAAATTTAAATATATTTTTTAAACTTTTTTACATTTTTCTCTCATTTAAACATATATTTAATTAGTAAACTTTATTTAAGAATTTATTATTATATGCTTCTATCAATTGACTAAAAATAAGTTATGTAATATGGATCCATTTTATTTTTAGAAGTTTGTTTTTTATATAATTAAATGTTGCTTGTACCTTGATATTTATACTAACAGCTTAACTGAGGATTTAAATCTTCGATATTATAGTTTTATTCACTTTTAGTACAGTATATCAGTTATTATATATTTACAATGTGATTATGTCATTTTTTACCTTGTTCGTCTTTGGAGTTGTCATCTGCGGTCATCTCGGTGGAGTGGAGTGGAGCTAGCTCATCAGCCCCTGATGTGCCTCATCAGGAGCTTTGACGTCTTCGTCACCACACTGTACGCCGCCTTCTGCAGCATCGATTCCATTGCGTAGTCCGGGATCCCGAATCCCTTCAGCAGGTGTTGGAACCTTCGGTGTTTTGCCGTGACGAGAATTACACCGTAGCACCCAATTATGAGTAGGCCAAGCTCGACCTTGGTGCGGTGGAGATGAGATAGCTGGTCCATCAGATTAAGATCCCGATTGATGGAGCGGTAGTTAGTGTGGTCAATGTGGGCGACGGAGTTCCTGCTGTACTTGGCCCGTTTTATCCCCTCCTGCATACACATATTTTGCAAGTGGGGTCTGGAGATATCGTTTAGGATTATTTTAGTTTTCCGGGTTAGTACCTGCACTATAACATCAGGCTTGTTATGGTGCAGCGGAACATCCGCCAATATGCTCTGGCCTGATTTTAATCATACCATCTGGGACCTCGATGTCGACTTTCAGCGTTGCTCGGCCGAACTGTAGCTTCATCTTGACCTTGTCCAGGGCCCTGCGCCAGTACGAGTTGAGGGTAGAGCATCGCTTTTGACTAGTCCTGTTCTGGCTTCCCGATCTCTCGCCTTAAATTCCTGAGTCAGCATCGTTGCTTGGATCTTTCAGTCGGCTGCATCGGGAATCCTTAGCTGGTACCTCATTGCCACCTGTTTGAATCACCCAGTGGAGTTCGCCATCCCGCGCGGTCCAGTACCTGGTATCTTTCAAGAGTGATGTTCAGTTCCGGATGTGTTATCAGGTACGCGTACCTGCGTGTGTATTGGATTTCGGTTTCGGTCTCTGTTGACCTGAATCCGAGGCCAACGTTTGTATGTGGAAAGTATGCACTCTGGTTGTACGTGGACCGTAACTTGATATTTTCGGACGCCATTAGTTTACTGACCTTGACGCCCATTTCCCGGCAGTTCTTGAGAGTTCCTCGGAAGCTAGTGTGAGTGCGGATGTTTTTCGTGATGTAAGTTGCAGCCGGGATCGCGCTGTTGTTGTAGGCCCTTCTCATCTGCGCTGTCGTGAGGCCGGACTGCAGGATCTGTCTTGCCGTGCTCAGCACCTTTTTCTCGAGGATGTTCATGTTGGTTGCTGTATCACGTTCCGTCTGGATCAGTCCAAGGTATTTTTATCCAGTTCGGATCGTTGGAAGAAGATCGTCCTCGTCGTTCTCTCCTTGTCGCAAACAGTAGTGTGAGTATGAGTCCTAGAGTGCGCGAGTTTTCTTCCAAAATCCTGGTGATGGCCTGAATGGCGCGTATGTTAGGGCATGGCAGTTAATATCGTCCATATAGGTGACGAGCTCGTGCCTGCTCCCAGAATGTCGGTTGATATTGTTGTCCTCCTTAATTCTTTTGATGATAGAAACCGTCGTCAGGACGAACAGCAGTCGGCTCAAGGAATCCCCCTAGTACACCTCTACAAACTGGTATCCGGATCGGCGCCCTTCCAAGTGTGGAGAAGCTGAGGTTCCACTTTCCCATTGCATCCAGGATAATGGCCTTCATCCGTTCCGGGATTTGGAGTGTAGTCACCAAGTCTCGGATCCTCGGGTGGTCAACGGTATCGAAAGCCTTCCTGAAATCATACCATGCCGTGTGGTATTGTGTCCTCCGGAATCGTGATGTCTGAGAGGCGGCTTTGTCCAGCAGCAAGCCATGTGTTGCTCCCAGATTCCTGGCCTGGACATCTGCTCTTTTGGTACAATACGGACTACAGAGTATCTCACTACGGTGTTTATAACTTTTGTGATCACTTTGTAATCCATATTAAGTAGATAGTAGAGCTATAGGACGGTTGTTCTTCGAGTTCCGTGGTGCCATAAATTTCAGGGCTTCCTGGAGCAGTTCATCTAGGTTGGGCATATCCATCTCATCGTTGAAGCTTCTTTTAATTGGTCCTCGGATATCCTTGAGCCATTTTTCGTACCAGTGGATAGTATAGTATAGTGGTTAGTATCTCTTGCCACCAAGGGGACCAGGGTTAAATTCCCCGTCGGTGAGATTTTTTTAATTAATATTTTATACCAGTAAGTAACTCTGAATATAAAAACATATTATCATAATATACAGAGAATATTTTGATATTATTTATTAATAATAATTAGAAACAAAAACATTCGCCTGAGCAGGTACCTGGACCCTTGAATTAAATGTCCCATGCTCCACCGACTGAGCTATCTGGGCTTCATGATCTTTACCATATTTCTTTTAAACAGTATTATATTGCATACTACTTTTAATTAACGAATGAGGTTTTTACTTGTTTTATTAAAACAATTTTTGAGCTATGAATGACGGTTGTATTACTTTTGAAATAATTGAATTTATTCACAATTAGTTTTAGTACTATAATAATATTGTATATATTTAGGTTGTTCAAGGGATCTTAAGTGCCAGGTTTAAGCTCTGATTCCCAAAGGGGAGCGTGGGTTCGAATCCCACACTTGACAAACCAAATATTTATATAGTACTTTCATTATTAAATAAATAAACAAATTAATGGTCCTTAATAATAGTTTATGGTGAAAATCAGTAATTTTTATGAAAACAATTTATTTATTACTTTCATAAAGTAAACTTGTATTTTTATTATAGACTTTGTANATAATTATATTTACTTTCATAAAGTAAACTTGTATTTTTATTATAGACTTTGTATCGATTATAATGTCAGCTGCAATATCCGAATAGTTAAGAAAATGGATCCATTGGGTTCCACCCGCACAAATTCTATTCCTGCTCACAGTGATTTTTGTTAAAATTACATGTACATTACATGCTCATTTATTATAATACTTCACTTTATAAATGTAAATATAATTATTTATCATATTAATAACATTTGACTTATGTTGATAAATTTTAATCCATTCATATTATGTTATTTGATAAATTATTCTAGAAATCATATCAGCCGAAATAGCTCAATGAGCAAAGCGTTAGACTGAAGATCTAAAGGTCCCCGGTTCTATTTCTGGCTTAGGCAATTTTTTTTACAAAGTACTTATATAATATAAATAAATAATATTTTATTATTATTTTTGATAAGTTTTTATTAATTAAGATTTAAAAACTAATTTATTCTATTTGCAGTTTTACATATATCTTGTTCTTCATTAAATTTCACCTTTTTAAAAAGCTTCGAAATATAATAATGATAATTGTAAATATGGTTTTAAAACATCTTAAAAAAAGTATATTTACTATTAATATAATATAAATAACATAAATAAAATATTTATATATTATTATTTAATACTTTAACAAATAACAAAGTTTTAATGAAATAGAAATAGATGAATAATAAAAGTAGAATAGTAGGCACCAACTCTGCAGTANAAACTAGAATAATTATATTTAAGAAACAAATTTTCTTTAGTTTTTTTAAATAAACTGCATATATATGCTATGCAGTTCTATTTGATTAAACATAGAAATTGAAAACTGTCATTAAAAAAAATTATTTAAATAATGTTAAAAAATGCTCTAGAGCGGCAAAGTAACATTTTGCGCTGACTAAAGAGAGCCAAAATTCCTACTTTGTATAGTGACAGTAGAAAAATTTTTTTTTTAAATTTAATATATTACTGAAACTTTGTGCTTAAATTTTTTAAACATAAATCAAGAAAATCCTACAACACTTCTTAGAGTCTTTAGGTACATTTTTGTTATGAAATATTATTGCTTTATTTGAGAATTTAAATAATAAAAATTGTTGCAATAATGGTCAATTTTACATTAACATATTTTCAAAAAGTCTCATTAGTTTGGTGCGGAGCACTGGTCTTTTAAACCAGGACTCGTGAGTTCTTCAATATAAGAAAAATTTTTGTTTCTGTAAAACTTCAGGCGTTGTAAATCTGTTTTAGAATAAACTTAGTAATAATGAACAATATATGCAAAAAATTAAATAGAAATTTTTATTGTAAATTGTAAAATTTATGTGTTTAAGTTATAATATTTATATTCTTCTTCATTAAATGTATTTAATTGCTTCATTAAATGCAACAACAGTATTAAAAATTATAAAATTGGAACCTTTATTTATGAACTAAAAATATATTTATAGCAAAATCACTGCGATTTTAGTCACGAACGGATCATTAACGCAATGGAAAACGAGAAAAAAGGGCGTAAAAGAACTCAAAATCCAGAAAGTCGCAGTGATTTTGCTGCAGAATTATTATTGTTTTCAGTTGTGGCCCGGGCCTTGTGGTACACACCGGGACGCGCCTGGCGTGCGAGTAAACAAATGCTTATAACTTTTAAAGTTTACAATATTTTAATCTGAAACTTCATCAAAATAATCTATATACAATTCTGAACAACTTTCTCGCTGGAAGTTTGTCCACCGATAACTTTCGTAGCACACTTTTTCGAGATAAAGTCAAAAAAGCGTGAATTAAAACTCTTTAAGCTTTAAACTGAATTTGTAACATCAAATAAGCGAGAACTATCAAGTATTTGTAAATATTTCGCATCACTAAAGTCTCCTCTTTAAAATTCTCGAAGAAAAAAATAGGTTTCGTTAATATTTGTAGGAGATATCGCGAGTTTAGTTTATAAAAACACACGATTTTAATCGAAAAACGCGCTCTTAGAAAGTTACTTTTTAATTTTTTTCTTCGGATTGCAAAGTCAGAAAAATGTAAAAAAAATATGTCGCTATGGAGAATTGTATGCCCTATCGAGTGGTATTTTTTTCGACACAATTTGACGAACTTAGTAAAAATATATTTTTTTCTGCTGTTTGCTCTCGGTCGGGCGAGTTTCGAGCGCATGTCTGGTTCTTCGATCCGGCCATTCAATTATTTATCAATTTCATCTCTTATATATTATTCGATAATTAGAAATTATATATCAGGTGAATCTTTTTCTGCGTTCATTGATACATAAAAACTTGTATATATTTTCTTAATAATTAATCCATGTATGATAATTACTAAATTGAATACAATAATATAAGATAACAAAAAAAATGTTTCCGCCCGGGATCGAACCGGGAACCTTCCGCGTGTTAGGCGGAATAATGATATTTTCGCGCTCACAACATGGGAAATGACATCTGACGCACGCAGTTGTTAACCAGAAACTTTTATTTCTTTCACAAGAAGGGTAAAAAGTCCAAAAAACACTGGCTATCCGAGGGTATTCCACAGGAAAGTATTTTTAGAATAACAATATTTACTTAATAAAATTTTACTTCCTAATACAATATGTATTAAAATCGTTGTTAATCCAGAATATTTTAAATAAATTGAGTGCAGCGTGCAACCAGTTATTATGACATTGCTACAGTGACATTTATTTTCATATTCGCAAGTAATTTGGATTTTTACTTATTTGTAGAATATATTTTGTTTTTTTGTTCGCTGCGAAAAACATTGTACAAACAACGTGCGTGAAAATGCTTTCCGCGCATTCGCGTTAATAAATACACTCGTTCCTTACACTCGCTCGTGCTTCAACAATGCGCTTATGCGGGAACATCGTCTTCTCGCACTTATTTCGTAAATAACTATTATATTTGCAATGTGGCGGTAAAATATGTGCATTAAAATTTAAAATATTTAAATTGTTTATAACAATTATTTTTTTTTAACGGGGATATAGCTCAGTGGTAGAGCATTCGACTGCAGATTCCCGGTTTAAACCCGTGTGTCCCCTGATTTATATATTTTTCGCAGTTATTTTTAATAATTCTACACTTATTTTTATAGAGCCATAATATTAATATGATATTTTTAAGAAATTATAACTAACCATAACACCTTGGAACTATATTAGTAAACCAATGGAGATAATACATTTGGCAATATATTTAGTTGCTTTTAGATTTAGAAAATACAGGTTCCACTGAGATTTGAATTTAGATCGTTCGACTCAAAGTCTAAAATGCTAACCATTACAACATGGAATCGTACGTTTATTTTAAAATTTATCTATTATTATCAATATTTAAGTACTTAATGTTTGATTATAAGCATCATTTATAATGTCGTCTACACAACAATTTTGTTATAATATTGTACAAAATCTTTAATAGTATAGTTGCTAGAAACCCCGCCTGTCATGCGGAAAATCAGGATTCAATTCCTTGTCAAGTAGAACTTTTTAGTTATAATTCCAAACCTAATTTATGTAAATAGTTAAAATAATTCGAACCCGAGCCTCCTAGATGAACGCCAGGTATTCTAGCCACTAAATCATATCGGAGTTTATTCTTATATTCTTATTTGCTCTAAATAGATTGGCCCAATAAAATGCAATTCAATTATTTAAAAATTAATACTTTTGACAAGGTACTCCGTGGCGCAATTGGCTAGCGCATTCTTATATTCTCATTTGCTCTTAATAGTGTTAACCAAGAAAATGCAATCCAATTATTTAAAAATTATTACTTTTGACAAGGATCTCTGTCTCGCATTTGGCTAGCGCAATCAGCTGTTAAACGTAATTGTTTGAACTGCCCCAATATTTAACATATAATTAAATTTGGTTTTTATAATAGTACACTCGCATATTATTGAAGATATATTTGGCACATATCATCTTTGATAGTAAATCATTTGAAAGAATGTTTAATTTTTACATAAATATAAATAGTACTACAACGTAGATTATTATATATGCCGAAATAGCTCAGTTGGAAGATCGTTAGACTGTAAATCTAAAGGTCCCCGGTTCAATCTCGGGTTTCGGCAATAATTTTTTGTTTCATTATAATGTAACATTTTCTAAAAAATATTTTGTTTACTAAAATAATTATAAAACTTTAACCATCAATACTTTTGTTTTTTGGCGATGCTAAGAAATTAAAAAAAAGACTGTCATATGTTGGCAAAAAATTATGTAATTTTAACATTCTGAACTCTCTGGATAACCGCTAAATAAATTGAAATCACAGTAAAACACGTATTATTATAAATAGTATTCTTATTTCAATTTAAGTATTAAAATAAAAATTATTTTGACTCCGACATGATTTGAACTCGCAACCTTCTGATCTGGAGTCAGACGCGCTACCGTTGCGCCACGGAGTCATGTATATTTATTATTTACAAATATTTATATATCTTAAGCCTTTAATCTAAAAATTATAATCAATATGGTGGCATGTATAAATAAATTTTA
>NEEE01007426.1:0-16348 GCA_002278615.1 Pogonus chalceus | reverse complement strand
CTCAAATGGCCCTTTGAAGAAAATAAAAATTTTTCTTCATTTGCTCATACAAAAGTTTGCGAATGCAAATATACCAAATGAAGCATTATCATTAGACGAATCTTTGTTATTATTTCGCACGTACATAGAAGGCAAAAAGGCAAAATACAGAATTATATTCTACAAACTTTGTTCAGCCCAGAGTTATGTTTTGAACATAGAAATGTACAAATACCATCGAGGAAACAATGCAAACATGACAACTGTTGAAAGTCTTGTGATGTTATTGATGCAGTCATATATAAACACGTATGGCGACGCTGAAATCAGACATACGTGTCCAAATTGAAAGATAAACGGGATGTGCTATGTCTAACAACAGCGTTAACCCAAGTATGATAAACACAGATAACCGGCGACAAATGAAAAAGAAAAAACGGATTAAAATAGTGAATTATAATCAGAATATGTCACGTGTTGACAGAGCAGATCAGATGATGTTGTATTATTTCTGTCCACGAAAAGCAATTAGATGGTATAAAAAGGTAATCTTTCATCTACTGAATAGAGCAGTCTGGAACTCTTACTGCATTACAGTAAAGACATGTTCTCAAATAAAATTTATAGAATACAGGGAAGCAATCATAGGATCTCTAAAAGGTATAAATTATTAAGATCCTTGAACCAGGACCCCGTAAAGAAGTTTTTAGAGTGACAAGATGTTTGCGTGAAGCAAACACTTACCTTGCCATTTGCTTATGCCTACAAAACAGAATTTGAAATATTATTTTTAATTGTGAAATCAATGCAAATTACGCGCATGATGTAGAAAAACTACTCTTTTTACGAAGTTCTTTTGACTGATGTCGAGAGAGTACTCGAATCAACAGAAATGCCTTCAACTTCCGTTGAACGCGAATGTCGCCAGTTGAAGATGCGCATCCTTAACTTAAGCATATCTCCCACCCACGTTTTCAATCTCGGATCTCCAGCTCGTGAAAAGGAGATCCAAATTTGAGATAAACTCAAACGAGTTACAAACGAATCTAATTAGAAATAGCGAAAACGTCGCGCGGAACTAGAACATCTCATTCTGGCATATAGCAACGTTAAGATTGAGGTGAGGAGGAAGGAACAAAAACAAGTGGATCTGGTCAAGTGTATCGCACAGGTTTATAAAATGGAAAAGGAAAAGAAAGCGCAGATTCTAGCGTACAAGTATCCAAAAGCCTGGTAGACAGCGAGATCCAGACACTAGATGCTGAAAAAAAAAAAACGGGTAAAACAAATCAAGACCTCAACTAAGACAATTCAGACGAGTAAACAGGAAGAACTGCCGGAGGTTAGACCTATAGCAAAACTGCCACTGGAAAAGCCAAAAGCACCGTCTCAAATGACCAGAGAAGGTGTCATGTGGAGTACAGTAGTTAAATACAAAAAACAGAGAACCACGGCAACAAAGACGGTGGAAAAGAAGGAGTCACTGGAGAAAAGGATTACTGTCAACAAACTCTCTCCACGAAATGATTAGAAGATTAGCAGGTCAAAGGGCGAAGCGGTTCTCATAAAGATTGACGAAAATCAAGTTAAATATGAGGATGCAGTTTAACCTTAAGAACTGCGGTAGATCTTAAGGATACGAGAGTCGATGTCAAGACACTGAGGCGGTCCAGAGCCGGAGACATCTTGGTTGAACTTCAAAAAAGCAAAGGCCGAGCCATAGTTCTGAGGGTCCTGATAAAGTATACGTAACGACTCCATCACAGATATACAGACGTCACACTTTCAAATATTTTAAAATTACTCAATGTAATCTCATTCTTATAAAAAGTATAATTTTCACAATAAATTTTTATAAAATTTCATGATTAATGGCTTCGAATGCAGTTACCACTGAAATAATTTTGAAACCTTTAATTGATGTTCACGGCAAAATTTTAAGAAACAGTCACAATCATTATCTCTTTGTCATTAAACCCGGTAAGTGAAATTAAATAATGCTTTAAAAATTATACAATTGCTACTAATGGTGGCTCAAACTTAAGTGGCGACAATAATTGTTTATTTACATTAATGAAGAAAAAGAAAAAAAAATTATTTCAGTTTAAATATATTTGTCATTCCATTAATCTAGTATTCTCACATGCTTCAGAGGAATTGCCCTCCAATGTAGATTACATGTTACGCGAAATATTTAATTGATTCAAAAGATCAGCGTTAAGAAGAAAAAAGTATCTAGACATCTATAATACAATATATGATGGAAGTGATCCATTACAACTGATGCAGCTTTCCGTAAAATAAATAGTTTAAGTTTTCAATCAATTTACTTACCTTTAAACAAATTAGATTTTGGTTTATTCTATGAAATTTCGCTGTCAATCTTTTTTGATTAAAGCTTCAAGGAACGCACATCAAATCATAAATTATTCTTGAAGAAAATTCAAATGTACTCTGAAAATTTGCCTGAATACCGATGGCCCTTGTTTTGCTTAGTTACCACTAGATTTATTAGGAAGAAATGTATATGTCGCCGTAGTTGAATCGCAGTGCAAAAAAATTTTGATTTGCGCGTTGAAAGCTTCTTTTACAACAGTAAGACTAAGTTAAAAAAGACAGGCGATCTAAAGCATGCCAAGCTCGAATAATAAACATAACGGGTTCAGGTGATAGCCAATCTAGGCCGTTTGACAGAGATACCTCCCCGTGGTCTCTGCTGAAAGCATGGAAACCTTCTTGGACGTCAGTCCATGCCATGACTGAATTCTCTGGGTCCCGATAAGAGCGTTGGCTTCAGGACCGCCCTATCATTAGTTTCATAATCAGGTTGCTGGAGTATGAAGTACAGGTCTAGTGACATGTTTTTTTATGGAAATCCTTTGGTAGCGTCGTAACTACGTTTCCCTTTCCATTTTCTAATGCGCAAGTGCCATGTCTCTGGCACACGCCTCACTATCACACAGAGACACTATATAGAAACTTGGCTTCTACTATGGTAAACCGCGGAGAGGGCTTCCGTGCCCCGTAAGAGATAGGTGTCCTCTTTTTATCGATATAAAAATGTCTAACTCACTATTAGAACACGCCTCGAACTCTAATTATCAAGTTCACATTCTTCAATGATTTCACAGGGAACCATCGGTTACGAAACTCGCGTGGACCACGCTACTTTGACTTTTTTCCTCACGGGAGGTTAGATACCAAGTGACTGTGACGCATATATACAACAAGATCGACGGACGATCGTACTGACCTCAAATGCGGCTGCTAACCATAACGCCACTCAGCACTTGCGATTGACGTTACCATTTAAACGTCGCCAGTGCGACAAGCAATACCTGGGTTTGCACGCTCTCCGCTGTTACTTTCCGCAGTGCAAGGGTCGAGGTGTCCCAGCGGCACAAAGACCCTACACATGTTCACATTATGACCTCGACTTTGCCACTAAACATGGGCTTAGCCAGCATGAGAGGCACATAAATCCATTGGTGCGTAACGTCAAACAACTCGAGACAATCTCAAACGTAAGACGTACTAATCGTACTAGGATCACCAGGCACCACAATGTCTGGAGCACTGAGATGTCGGAGAAAGCTATATTCGAAGGAAATAACACTAACTTCATATTCATCAACTTAAAAATCGCGGTACAGTTAACATTAAAAAACGCACGACAGATTCATGACAAGAGATTAGACTTGACGAGGGTGGCGAGAAGATAAAGAGCCCCATCGCCAGTCTCCTCAATGACTACAGACAGCGACATTGCGCCCGAAACAGTTAACGACGTAACTGACATTGACATGACGATAAGAATCTGGGAGGAAACGACAAATTGGGAAGCCGATATCCGTTCCCACATAACAAATCTCATACCTGCTTAAAACAGAGCTATTTGTCGCCGAAGACTAGCTAATCTTCGCCAGCAGAGAGGAGTATATGGAACGGACAAACGCCATAACAATTCAACTGACCAACGAATTAACAAACTCGAAAAACAATAAACACTTCTGGGTCCAATAAAAATAATTCTCGTAATTATAATAACCGTACTCGGCGCTCAAGACCAAATAATATCAGACGTTGGTTTATATACGCGAGAAACCAGAAGATGTACGAGAAATGCCCTTAATGTCTTGAGCACAGCATCATATCCAACACACTAGATGATGCCCTTACGAGTGCCAACTTGCGGTCACCCTCTGTTTAAGCAGTTAACTCTCTTTACAAGCAATTGTGGGATACAAGGGCTGATACTCAGGACACGGTGGTTGGCACGATTCGCGAATCCATTTCTATATTATCCTTAGTACCTCCTATTTCATCGCAGGAAGTAGCCCGTACACAGCAGTAGGTTCCGATCGCATCACGAGAAGGGACCTTTATAATAAAGAAACCCCGTTCCTGTAAGCCAAAGTCTTTTATGAGAAACTCCTCCAAGGAGTATACCCGGAGGCATGGAAGGAGAACAAGACAACATTAATTCACAAATAGGTCAATTGGAGGCCAATTCCAATTAGTTCCTTGCTGGCACGGATCTTTTCGAATTTACTCAATAAACGTCTTAAAACAAAAATCTCAAGATAACGCGCTAAGGCATCCACCCGCATATTTAGAACTTGATCATAAAATTATATGAAGGTGCACATACGGTGATCAAGATTAAAAACGTTGAAGTAAAAATTACTTTTAACAGACGGGTGAAGCAGGGCGATTCGCTTTCACCTCTCCTCTTCAAAATCATCATTAATTCCTTCATCGAAGCGTTGACCAAACCACCTCGCCAATTAAAAAGATTAACATACCGAAACTGCAGATGTAAGTCTCAGTCCGGAAGTCCGGTATATATGAAATCGTCAAAGACCGCACACACAACGCAAAAACATAAGGAATTAGCTTCAAGACAAGCTATTACAATACGCCGATCCGGAAACAAATTAAAAATATTTGTGTTTTAGCTATAGCCTTTGGACAGAGCTAAATAAAATCGACATTAAGAATCACATAAACGAATGTCTAAATAGACTATAGAGCGCAAAGTCAAAGCTATGCAAAACATCGGCATACTTACAACACATTTAATGCCACATTTTAGCTACATAATCATAAATGATATACCTTCGTTTAATAAACTATACTCGCTCGACGACATAATCCGCAAGTTCATTTAAGAGGTTGTGCACTTGCTTCAATAAACAGCGTACGGTATAATCTCCTGCTCACCTTCGGATGGGGGCAACAGTATACAAAAATTAATGGTTATCGGGAATCTGGCTGTGATTAAAAGGCATCTGCAACAGAAAGGAGAGTTGCAGAATGACGAGACGTTCATCAGCATTACTCGTAATACGAAAGCTAAGGGGAAAGCTAAAAACACGGCAAGGCATTACTGGTTGCAAGGGCCATTAACTTTCGACTCAAACGCGCAAATTAAACGAATTGTTGCGAAGAAAGAGCGTAGGAAGTGGAAAGCTTTCATATTACAAGGAATGAGGGTCGAACATATCCTCAACAATAAAATAATAAATAAAATATTTTTATTTTTAAAACTAAATAAGCCGGAACCAGAAGATCCCTCAGACGCGTACATTCATTACTGCTTGCCAAATACACGCACTGCAGACACTGTCGCGAGAATTAAGAGCGAATACTTGGCCAATCTACACACAAGTCGAGAGAAATCATCAACCCACAAGACCGTACACTAAACAAAAATGAAACACCTCTCTCCCGTACGGCGCAAATCGTGAGGGAACCAGAACAAAACCTGACCAGTGAAAGGCAAAAACCTGATCTCGTTATAATCCACGAAAGATTAATTTTACCAGCTCAGGATGTTTTAACAGCTAAATTAAATCTAAACCGTTTCTAAAACAAAAGTAATTAGAAAATGAGAATACTCTGTTACAAAATAAAACTTTTATTTTGTCTTTGTTTAATCAAATTTAATACATTTTTTTTTAAACTCAGAAATTTTTTCGTAGTTGCAATAGCACTTACATGCAAATGATTAAATAGTAGAAAACCATAAAAATAATTTAATTAAAGATGATTTTAAAATCGGCATTCATTGTTATTAAACAGAAAATAAATAGGGCGCAGAATATACGTCACTAGAATAATAAATTAACATTATTTAAAGATCACTGAAAAATTGACTATATTTATACTCTTCCCTTTTATCCAATGAAGTTCTGGGGCCTGAGCATTTTTGTACATGATACAAGGCCCCATTTTTAGTTTTATACCTCTTTTCGCATTAAAAATATTTAAATAGGAGTTGATGCAGTGAACGGTGTTCTTTGGCATAAGTTAGCATAAATTATTAAATTATGAGAAAATTATTATACATTAAAATTTCATTGGATAAAAGGGAAGAGTATAAATATAGTCAATTTTTCAGTGATCTTTAAATAATGTTAATTTATTATTCTAGTGACGTATATTCTGCGCCCTATTTATTTTCTGTTTAATAACAATGAATGCCGATTTTAAAATCATCTTTAATTAAATTATTTTTATGGTTTTCTACTATTAAATCATTTTAAAGTGTTCGCTATTGCAATTACGAAAAAATGTCTTAGTTTAAAAAAAATATATTAAATTTGATTACACAAAGACGAAATAACAGTTTTATTTTGTAATAGAGTATTCTCATATTCTAATTACTTTTGTTTTAGAAACGGTTTAGATTTAATTCAGCTGTTAACAACATCCTGAACTTGTATAATTAATCTTTCGTGGATTATAACGAAGTCAGGTTTTTGCCTTTCACCGGTGAGGTTTTGTTCTGGTTCCCTCACGATTTGCGCCATACGGGAGAGAGTAGTTTCAATTTTGTTTAGTGTACGGTCTTGTCGGTTGATGATTTCTCTCAACTTGTGTTAACATTGGTCAAGTATGCGTGCTAAATTCTCGCGGCAGTGTCTGCAGTCCGTGTATTTAGCAAGCATAGGGCATAAAATACCGAACTAAAATCTGAATACCGGTATTTGATATTTGAAATTAGAAATATCGGGATACCGGTATTATTAATAAAATATTTACTAGTTATATTTTTACTTACTTCAGTTGTTTATTTGATTTGTTAAAAAATAATATATAAAATCCAATAAATATTATTTATTTTATTACATAGAGAGTAGAAGTAGATAGATACAAAAAAGCGTGCAGGTAAAAAAAAGTACATATTAAATTCTATGTTACATTTTACATATAATAGGCCCGTATGGCATTATATAATTAAAGAAGCAAAAAATATAATTAAATTGAAAGTATTTATGAAATGATATTAATAACTTGCGTTTTGTTTATTAAAGTATGGTCTTAAAAAACATAAACAATCTATCGTTTCATCATCAAACGAGGACCGAATTTTCGTACAAATATAACCAGCCACCAAATAAGCTCTTTCTGATTCTACACTTGTCGGCACTATTGTCATTAGGAAATCATACACATTTTGTAAATACGTTCCTTTTGTTCCTCTATTTAGTATTTCGTCTATTGCTGCCTCTAGTTTTCTCTTTAATGCGTTTACGTTTACCTTGTCAGATTCTCATACTGTTTCATTACTAATTTGGGAAGATATTGGAAGGGGTGTTTCTTGCACAACTTCCATATCTTCTGTATCTTCTAAATTTTCATGTTTGAGTCGTTTAGTTAAGCTTACAATTTTTTTAATGACTGTAAATTTGGATATGCGTTTAAATACTTCTCCAACATCTTGTGAGCCCTTTTGCAGATACTGAAGTATTTGTGATAATTCAGTTCGTCGCAGTGAAATTCGAGATTTTAATGCTTCCAATAATTCTAATGCAATTGCAAATTTTTGCTGGGAAAGAGTATCTAACATAAATGTTAAAGAAGCGTCAGCCGTCAGAAGATTTGCATCATTTCGGCATAATGCATCCACTGTTAATTTTACAAGAGTAAGACCAGCAATAATTGAAGATAATAAATTAAATTCTTTGTCAGAAAAATGAATATCGGAACTAATGTCAATAAGTGCTTTTTGAATACAAAATTTAATTTCTTCAAATTTTTCTAACGTAAATAACATACTCTTTCATCTTGTTTGACAATCTAATTTTAGCACTGTTTCTTTACCTAATTGTTCTCTCACGTACTTTTGTAAATATTTATCATTTTTAGAAGGTGAATTTTTAAATGTTTTCACTACTTTCCGAATTTTTAAAACTAGAGATGATATACTAGTATGTCTAATATTTATATTACTTGTAGTAATACTAGCATCTAACTCTATAATAATTCCATTACCATCTTTTTCCTCGATATCGTCGTCATTGTTATCATCGTCATTATTATAATTTTGCTCCACAACATCAATATTTACACTCGGGTTCAAAGTTGACTTATACAAAACATCAGTAATTGCTAAATTTATGCAATGTGCCATACATTGTTGATGTTCAGCCTCTATAATTTTTCCTAATTTTACCATAACTGACGCACCGTCGGTAGTTACTCCAACTATGTCGTTAGATATACCTAAATTAAGATCTTTCAATTTTTCTTCTACAAGAGATAAGCATTTTTCTGCTGGAACGGATCCGAAAGCGCGCACTAATCCGATATTCCACAGCGTTCCTCCAACAGAATGTACATTAATATTTATGTAGCGACGATTATGAATAGATGTTCGTTCGTCAAATGTGATACTGAAACGTTTACCTTCAGAATTCAGTCTAGAAATTTCATGCACTGTAGAATGTTTAATAATTTTACTAAATTCAAGTACCATATTTCTAGTTATGTCATACGATTTTATAAAAATATTAAAAGACGAACCATCGCGAGCTGTCATTCAGGCAAGCACTTCTGAAAGTTTTTCGTTTTTGTTATTTTTAAAATAATTTGTTATTAACAATTTAAGCTGTTTAGAAACACTTGATTTGACATCATGGGGGGATTCACATTTCTTTTTAAGATTTGGTCCATGTATCGTTTTTAAGTGAGTATGAAGGCCACTTGTGAATCCTCCTGTACACTTTATTTCTTTCGCGCACTTTTTACATTTAGCAATCTGTCCGTTTTTTCAATCAAAAAATGATTCCAAACTGAAGTTTCGTCCTGTNTTTTTGTGTTACACACTTTATGTATTTGTATAAACGAGACCTATTCATTGGGTAGTAGACGTAAAACATAAACAATCGCTTTATATTGCCTACACCGCCGCTTCTCGATGGTGCCATACTCGGCTCGGTATATGTTTTAAATGTGCCTGATATAGATTTTAATACAATGAAATTGTTTGTTTATCTGCAAAAGAAGTTTCTTGTTATTAATTAATATTATTCTAAATTAGATTTATATTGTGCATAAATTCAATTTTTATCAACTAATGTCATACCAAAATACCGGTTTTTAATAACGGACAAAATTGTCCGGGATACCGGTATTCGGGATCCCGGAATCTCGGTGTTGTAAGACTTAGCCAAGCAGGAATGAACGTGCACGTCTGAGGGATCATCTGTTTCCTGCTTGCTTAGTTCTAAGTCTGATAGCGTCGGTCAGTAGTCCGGGTTTAAAAATTGTTTTATATATTATTTTATTGTTTAGGAAATGTTCGACCCTAATACCTTGCGTTATGAGAGCTTTCCACTTCCTACGCTCTTCCATCGCAACAATTCCTTTGATTTGGGCGTTTGAGTGGAAAGCTAATGGCCCTTGTGACCAGTAATGCCCTGCCGTGTTCTTAGCTTTCCCCTTAGATTTCGTACTGCGAGAAACGCTGATGAACGTCTCGTCATTTTGCAACTCTCCTTTCTGTTGCAGATGCCTTTTAATCACAGCCAGATTCCCGATAACCATTAATTTTTGTATTCTGTTGCCTTCATCCGAAGGTGAGCAGGAGATTATACCGTACGCTGTTTATTGAAGCAAGTGCACAACCTCTTAAATGAACTTGCGGATTATGTCGTCGAGCGAGTATAGTTTATTAAACGAAGGTATGTTATTTATGATTATGTAGCTAAAATGTGGCATTAAATGTGTTGTAAGTATGCCGATGTTTTGCATAGCTTTGACTTTGCGCTCTATAGTCTATTTAGACATTCGTTTATGTGATTCTTAATGTCGATTTTATTTAGCTCTGTCCAAAGGCTATAGCTAAAACACAAATATTTTTAATTTGTTTCCGGATCGGCGTATTGTAATAGCTTGTCTTGGGGCTAATTCTTTATGTTTTCGCGTTGTGTATGCGGTCTTTGACGATTTCATATGTACTGGACTTCCGGACTGAGACATTCAACTGCAGTTTCGGTAGGTTAGTCCTTTTAATTGGCGAGGTGGTTTGGTCAACGCTTCGATGAAGGGATTAATGATGATATTGAAGAGGAGAGGTGAAATCGGATCGGCCTGCTTCACCCGTCTGTTAATAGTAATTTTTACTTCAACGTCTTTTATCTTGATCACGGTATGTGCCACTTCATATAAATTTATGATCAAGTTTTAAATATGCGGGTGGATGCCTTAGCGCGCTATCTCGTCGTTGATACAATCATGAGAAATCGGTTCAAAAGCTTCGGATATGTTAATCCTATGTGATTCATCTACATTTGCTTTTTTTCATGTCTTCAAATACCTCGCCGAGATTAAAGGTGTTGTAGCAGCTGTGAAGCGGCATATGACTCCGTTGTTCCGCGTTTATTCAGACCTTAGTTTTAAGACGTTTATAGAGTAAACTCGAAAAGATCCGTGCCAGCAGGGAACTAATCGGAATTGATCTCCAACTGACCTATTTGTGAATTAATGTTGTCTTGTTCTCCTTCCATGCCTCCGGGTATACTCCTTTGAGGAGTTTCCTATAAAAACTTTGGCTTACAGGAACGGGATTTCTTTATTATAAAGATCCTTTCTCGTGACGCGATCGGCACTTTTGGAAGACGTTGAAATCTTTAATTTTCTGATTAACTCGTTCAATGTGTATTTTAACTGAAGCAATATTATACGTTTCATCCACTTCTTCTGGTGTAATTTGATCTTTATAACAAAACGGAGTCATCACAAAGATCGCATTTTTTTCTTCAACTTTAGTTCGGATTTGCGGGAAACCTTTATCTGCCAACACAAAATCTCCAGGCTGAATGAAATGAATAATGCCACAATCATTAGTAATAAAACTATCTCCAGCACGACCACTATAATACTTTTACACGAAACTAACGAATCCATTTAAAGCACACCCTCCTAATTTTTTTTTCTACAGTCGCTATACAAAGTAGTTATTTGCGCTTTCTTTTGTCAAAGCAAAATATTACTCTGCCGCTCTAGAGCGATAAAGTAGAAAAAACGCTCGGTAACGTAACCTACACTTTTATTACCTTCACAAGTCAATCTGACATATGATTGCTCTGTCGGTACATTACATAATCTTGCAAAATGTCTTGCAATGTATAATTTAATATTTTTTGTTATAGTGGATGACTTCATTGCGGCAACTGCAGAAAAAATCTTGTGTGTGTTTCGAGCGCAAATGGACATTGTCGATTTCGAGAGAATATCGCACTCCTAAGTCAATCTCTAAATCGGCAGTGTCCCAATTTGCGCTCTTAATACACAAATAGCTATTATCGTGTGGTGATGCTTATAATCAAAACTCTGTGTTTAGCTTCTGATTGCACCTCAGTATTGACTTCAGTACAATCAATAATCACACGTGTCTTCGGGTAATGGAGTTTAAGTGTTTTTGGTTAAGTCACCTGTACCGCAGCTTTGAATGGCCAAAATATAAAATTTTTCATTACAATATTCACCTGTCGCAAATTAAGTATAAAGATGCGATTAACAGTAGAACGATGAACGTTAAATAAAACTGACAGCGCTGTAATCGTTAAACCGGTTTTTTGTTTCATTAAAGTAATTAATAATTTTGTTTGTTTATTAAATTTAAAAGTATTACTATCTGGAAGGAGATTAACAAGAAATGAGAAAATAGCAAATGTAATACCAGTTAAGCTGCTCATAGCCTCATCAGTCGTGATAGAAACGAATGCGTGAAAGTCTTGGCAGTTAAATTTTATAGATTCAAAATTTATAGGATCACAACCAGAATTTTGAACTTTTTTTTTTTTTTTTTCAAAACAGGTATCGAAGCTTCACACATTTTATCCACCATTTTCTTTACGGATATATTGACCTGAACTGCAGCGGTACTTATACCATTACAATGGTCCAAATTGCAAAAATATAAGAACAATCATATGTCGAATGATCCGGAAAAACTTCAGTTTGACAGCTTATAATTCGATATGTAAGACAAAAGGATCCACAACATTTATAATACTATCAGACTGTTTTTGAGCTTCAATTTCTCCAGTGTCATGCTCCATTGTTATGACACTTATGTTATTTTTACTATTATTATTATTATTATTGATATTTTTTCTGATTGATGTATTCTTGAACGTTCAAATCGTTGCAAAGATTGGTTCAATTTTTTAATACTTTCCTTCTCAGGAAAAATAGAAGGTATGTAAAATAGATGAAGTGGATGCTCTGATTTACTATTATTTATTAAATGAACACTACAAATTGTCGTTTGTTTATTCGGCTTCCAGCCATTTGAGTTTTTACTTAAAAAAAAAATAAACAAAATTCAAAGGTTAGGTTTATATTGCTTAATTAATATTTATCTGATAATTGTAAACACTTAACCTATTTTTATAAACGAAACATTAATATTTTTGTTATACTATTTTAGATGGTATTTTTATTTTTATAATAGCAGTAAGATAATTACCTACACATAATTTTTTACTGCATTTATCCATTTCTTACGCTTATCTATTTTCCATGAGGCACCAATGTTCCCTAATGGAAAACGATCAAATTTTACAGGTAAATTAATTTTTAGATTTTATCGAGACTTTTCAAGACAATCTTTAATACAACAATACTTTACTGATAAAGGCATTGTGAATAAAATTCCAATTTATTTAATTTAAAATATATAAACTGAGAATCATATGTGACTGTTTAAAATAATTTCCAGAAAGTTTTACATTACAGCTGTAATGTAAGGAATATTTGGTAATTAAAGTTGGTATCACAGTAATAAAAGTTGGTACCAGTGAATATAAAAATTTATAATAGGCGTTGGTAGCACTGTATAAAAAAAGTGCATTGTTACTGTTCTTATTGATATTTTTGAGAATTGTAATTGTTTTTTTCGAGTTTGATAGAAGAATTTGAAAAGGAATAAAAATTCAAATAAAACCTTAAAGCGTGCGTATTTACTTATGTATTCAACATAAATTGGCGACCGTGACAGGACATTTTACGCGCGAGTATTTAAAGTGTAGTTAGGTTTTTTAAAAAAATGGATCGAAATAAGAAGGCAAGAAAAGTCAATCGGATTGCATTTACAATAGTTTACAACAAATTGAAAGCAGAATTAAAGCTTGATGAAACAATTAATAGTGATATCCAAGCCAATTTTTTAATATTAGAAAAAAGAGCAAATAAACTATTGAAGTTAAACGAAATTGTTTTTCAACAAATGCTTGATACAGACGCTACTGAAGAAGAATTTATGAAGGAAATAAATATAGTAGATGAGTATCAGAACCAATTTAATAAAATTGAGTTTGAAGTATTAAGTTTATTAAAACCCTTAGAGAGTAGTACAAGTGTTGAAAATGATGCAAGTTCATGCGCTTACAATATAAATGAAAATATAAGGTGTAAATTTAAGCTCCCAGATATCGAACTTAAACAAATTGGAGGAGATATTAAAGCATGGATTCATTTTTGGGGACAATTTCGAAAAAATCACGAGGATAATGAACTTGCGAACGAAGATAATTTCCAATATCTTATTCAAGCTACGAAAGAAGGAAGCAGAGCTAGAGATTTTGTGAACAGCTATCCACCATCTGCAGAAAATTACGATAACGTTGTAAAAGAATTGAAAACAAGATTTGACCAAGCAGATATGTTAATAGAAGTATATGTAAGAGAACTATTAACTTTAGTATTGAAGAAAACTTTAAGCAAAAAAAAACCAAAATTTGTGTAAGCTATATGACCATTTAGAGTCTCATTTAAGAGCTTTAGAATCGCTTGGAGTAACAAGTGAAAAATATGCGTGTATGTTGTACCTATTAGTAGAGTCTAGTTTGCCAGAAGATTTATTACGGATCTGGCAGAGAATGTCTACCTTGCACTTAGAAGATGCATCGGAAGAAATTATCCAAGACACGTTAAAAATAGAAAAACGGTTAAAGAAGCTAATGTTTTTTATAAGTAAAGAAGTATAAAATGAAGAGCGCATTAAATTAGCGAATACGGGGTTTGATATGACAAGTAATTCAAAGACCAATAAAAAAGGATCACAAACGTTTAGAGAAAATAATCTTCCCACAGCTGCTAGTCTTGTTAGTGTAACTAATGAAAAGAACATTAAATTGAACAATAATTGTGTCTTTTGTGATAAGAAACATAAGAGTGTAGATTGTTTCAAAGCAAAAAGAATGTCTCTGGATGAAAAGAAGAAAATAATTAAAGAGAATAAATGCTGTTTTATTTTCTTAATAATAATCATTTTGCATGTAAGTGTAAGGCATTTATTAATTGTGCAATCTGTGATGGAATACACGTAGTTTTAATGTGTTCAAAATTAAATAATTGTCGTAAAAATTATAACCAAAATATATTTGTTGTAACAGAAAAAAGTGAAGATACAATTTTAGCTAGCTCAACTACAAATCCTCAAGTATTATTGCAAACTCTTGTTGTAAAATTAAAGAGTAAAAACAAGGAGATTCTTATAAGAGCAATATTTGATACAGGATCTCAAAAGTCATATATTTTGGACAATTTCATTAAGAGAATGAATTTGGAATACTTAGGCAAAGTAAATCTCAAACATCTTTTATTTGGAGGTGTAGAGACTGAACAATATGAACACAAATGGTATCAAATCGGCATCAGTTCCCTAAATGATGAGTTTACTTGTAATATAGAGGTACTAAATTATCCTAAGATAATAAGTGATATTCCATCCATAAAGAAAGGAGTATAGATACAAGAAGCAAAAAAATTAGGTATCCAGTTTTCCGATATAAAATAGAAAAAGGTCCTATACAACTTTTAATAGGAGCCGATATAGCTGGAGAATTATTAACTGAAGATCAAAGAAAACTAAGCTGTCGATTAGTTGCACTAAAAACTAAATTAGGTTGGACCATTATGGGAAAAGTGCCACAAGAAGAATCGAATACGTTTACAGCTGTCATCTCTATGTTTGTAAGAACAGAAAAAATGCAAGATTTATGGGATCTGGATGTTAAAGGTATGAGAGCCAGTTGAAGTAAAATTAAAACATGAAAAAAAAGCACAAGTACAAAAATGGTTAGATAATAATGTGCGAATAAATGACCAGGGAAGATATGAAGTTAAATTACTCTGGAGACATAAGAAAATTGAATTTACGACAAATTATATAATTGCAAAAAGAAGATTAGATAATTTAACCAAGATCGAAGACTGGCGACATATTACTGGGAAATTTAATCTTGCAGATTTATCCTCAAGTAGATATAGTATTAAACAACTTATAGAACTAAGATGGTGGGAGGAACCTGCTTGGTTGAAGCTCACCTCAGAAGAAAGGCCTGAAATTTCGTGTAACTTAGAGTCTGTGGAAGAAACTCAAGGTAATGCTGCGTTGAAAGCTGAATCAAGTAAGCAAAATTGATATTATTATTCTTCTGACTACCAAAAAACAGTTGAATTAATATCGGGACGAAATAGTGAATACCGATTGGTAAAATTGAAGACCAGCAATAACAAATTATTGCGACCAATACAAAAACTGTATCGCTTACAAATACCTTGTGGACACATGCTCTGAAACTACAGAATAAACTAAATAAAGATATAAAAAATGACACGGAGCATAAAATTCAAATAACGAGAACTACATAGTAATAAGATTGTTAAATAATAAATTTAGATTAAATAAGTTATATATTTTGTAATATTACGTGACACCAACTTTAGGTGGAACTATGTAATGTAAGGAATATTTGGTAATTAAAGTTGGTACCAATGAATATAAAAATATATAATAGGCGTTGGTAGCACTGTATAAAAAAAGGGCATTGTTACTGTTGTTATTGATATTTTTGAGAATTGTAATTGTTTTCGAGTGTGATAGAAGAATTTAAATAATTTTGAAAAAGAATACAAATTCAAATAAAGCCTTAAAACTTGCGTATTTATTTACAAATTTATTTATGTATTCAACAACAGCCACCAGTTAGCGTTACGTACTAGAAGAACGGTCCCTATATACAGTCTTACTATTATTTTATTTTAATAGTTTATTTTGGTGTGTAATATA